>PYAF01005858.1:2350546-2417293 GCA_007407185.1 Glycine tomentella
TAATAACATCATCCTTATCTTCTACAAGAGCTGACAGAAGCATGGCCTCCTCACGAGTTTCCTTTCTTTAGGATCCATGTCTTTAGAAATAGTGACAGCTTCCAACCCCTAAACCCCAGCCAACCCCTAAACCCTAAACCCTAAACCCAAGACCCTAGCCAAACCCTAAACCCCAGACAAACCCTAAACCGTAAACCAAATCCTACATCCCAACCAAACCCTAAACCCCAACCAAACCCTAAACTCAACACAAAGCTCTAAACCCCAACCACCATGTACGCCTGCCGACACAACCCTAACCCCTCACCCGAATACCCAACCCCTAAACCCCAACCAATCCCTAAACCCAACACACCATGTATCTTAGCTTCCTTCCATCATTCAAAATCTCAAAGTTTCTTCTTTTTGATCAATGATTCACTAGCCACTAGATCCAGGGATTCCGCCTACACTCACGAAAGAAAAAGCCACTGCAAAGGATAAACTATACTCAAGGTGAGAGAACCCTCATTGCTGGGTTAACATCGTTAAATAATAGTTAGACCGAGCATGCTAAACATAAATGTCACAAACATAAATGTCCACCAAACCCTAAACCCTTAACCACAAACTAACGTCACATGAACATAAATGTCACAAACATAAATGCCCACCAAACCCTAAACCCTTAACCACAAACCCTTAAACTGTTAAATGGCTAGGGTTTGTGTTAAATGGTTTGGATTTAGGGTATAGGGTTTAGGATTGGCGTATGGTTTAGGGTTTATGGTTTCGGTGGGCATGGGTACATGGTGTAAGGGTTTATGGTTAATGATTTATTGTTTATGTTGGTTAGGTTGATGGGGCACGCATAATAGTCATTGCCATAGCATGATTTGATTTCGCAAGAGTCATGGCCACAAGGGCACTGTATGTTCCTGTTGGAGGGAATAGTGGAATCTTTTCTAGGTGAGAGGTTTGGTTTTGTGGGATTTGGAAGGACAACACTAAGATCAACGTGGAAACAACTAATGAAAAACTCATTTTAACCCGTGACTTTATTCGACTCCCCAGGTCAGTCAAGTCCCTAATTCCTCGATAACATGGTCAGCGTGATTTTTTCTTGTTGTGTTTTGCTTCTTATCTGTCTATATGATGATGGACTTGGCACAAGTCAAAACAATGTACGTCGAGGTTCATGCTTTTAGGGTTTGGGGGGTTCAGGTTAATGGTTAATGATATACTGTTGATGTTGGTTAGGTTGATGGGGCAAGCATAGTAGTCCTTGCCATACCGTGAGTTCATTCCGCATGAGCCATGGCCACAAGGGAACTGTATGTTCCTATTAGAGGGAATAGTTGAATCTTTTCTAGGTGAGAAAGGTTTGGTTTTGGGGCATTTGGAAGGACAGCACTAACACCACCGTCCTCACTGATCACAGTTGGAACAAGTGCTTTGCTGCATTCATTTTGCCAAGTTGTTGAAAGCAATTTGCGGGAATTAAAGGGTTACTCTGAGGACTATGAGCATGAGCTGATGAAGAAGGTGAAGCAGTTTGCCAAGTTGAAACCAAAATCATGAAACCAACCCTAGCCTAAACGTCACATACCATAAATGTCACAACCCAACCCTGGGTTTCATGGTCACATGACCATGAAACCTAACCCTACCCCAAACCTAGCCCAAATGTCACATACCATGCCCACCAAACCCTAAACCATTAACTGCAAATCATCGTCACATGACCATGAAAGCTAACCCTACCCCAACCCTGGCCCAAACGTCACGTCCCATGCCCACCAAACCCTAAACCCTTAACCATAAACTAACGTCACATGACCATACCCTAAACACAACCTAACCATGCCCAACAAACCCTAACCCCTCAAACGCGAACAGAATCACCACTTGAAATCATGCTTCTCGTCACTCAAAACAACTTCAAAAATCTCTGAAAAAACCAAAACATACCAGAATGGTTGGCAATTTAGCAGAGACAGAGAACACCGGAAGCCAAGATATGAAGAAACTGCGGAGCAGGGGGGCCTTATTTACCAAATTGGGGCAGCTGTAACGTGCCTGAATTAAGCATGTTACAACACGCCCAATCTAGGCGTGTTGTAACATGCCTAATTCAGGCATGTTACACTGCCCCATTTTGGTAAATAATTTATGTTACATAGCCCCAGTTTTGTAAATAATTTTGAAACAGCCCCTTATCGGTAAATATTTTGTAAAAAAACACCACTTTGGTTCTTTTGCCGATTAACTTAATTATAGGGATTGCTTTTTCTTTTTAGAGATTTATTTCCTCTGTTTTTGTATAACCTTTCTGTTGTATATATACAGCTCTTGTGATAATCAGTTATATATGAATGACAGATTCTCAACACCATCAACCTTGTATGTATTGGAAACCTTAACTTAGTTTTAATGGGCCACCAAATATCGATTGAGGGGCCATTGACACACATACATGATACATAAGTATATATTTGAAATGACTCATCAACCCTCTCACTAATTCATAGTCGTTTGTAAAGCTAACTATTTTTTATCTCTACTGGATACACACATAAGAAATGAGTATACACACACATATATAACGATCCATCAATCCTCTTAGTCTTAAGTGTTGTACCTAGGAATCATCATGATTTTCCAAGAGTCATGATTATGGGGAATCATGATTCTCAAGCATGGAAAAACTTTCTTGATACCAAATGCCTCCTAAAAGTAATCATATCAATTTTCCATCTATTTCAGAAACCTGCCAATATTATACACGGGCAATTTTGTTATGTTCATGGATGTTGGATACGCTATTAAGGCAAAAAATTAACATCACAAATGGTGGAGTTACTCCTAAAATATGTACATTTTTGTCAATTTTCCTTGAAGTTCTAGATCCCTACCACAGTCAGTAGTCGCAATAATAGGAATGGAAGAATGGATTAGTGTTGAGTTATCCTGATTCTGAGAGGGTTTCAGAATATGCTCAGCACTTGGACTAAGTTTAAAAAGGACCAGATATTTCCACGCCATCCCGGCCAGAAGAATCAAAGCCAAGATAGCTTCTTGGATTTAGATTCTGAACCGCATTCTGACAACATTCACTTCTTGCACCCACTTGGAAATCAAGTTCAACTTCTCTTGTGTTTCGCTGCACAGCCATGATAGTTAAGTTTATCTGCACTTCAATTATAGGTAACATGTTAGATTTTGGAGGATCAACAAAACTAGCTGAGGGTCTCCTCCTGGAATTGGTGCATGGATGATAGTTTTTGGGAATCATATCAACAAATTTCGCTTTGTCAGTGACCTTAAATATGTTTCTACAACCACTATCTATGGCACAGGGCGGTTCTTTAATGGGGAAACTGAAGCATGTGGAGAATGAGGACCAGCCAGTGATGTTGGGAAAGAATGGTCTTCCTGGGAAAGTGAGAAGTCACAGAATTAGGAGGATACAAAACATCTGTAGAATGATTCACAAATGGGATAGTAGAATCATTTCTCCATGCATTATGAGGAAAACTTGTACTTGAAGAGCTTCCATATGGCCTTTCATGTGTTGAGCCTAAGGACCACGGTGGCAAACTTCTATAGGACCTCTTGCTCCAGGATGATTTGGCCTGCTCTTCAACAATTGGGTGCAAGAAGGGGAATCCAAAGGACGAATTCATGACACGGTGGTGCTGCTTCCGGTCATTCAGGTCACCACCATAAATTATAAGGCAAAAAGGGTAATACCATACTACGGAGGTTTATTAAGAGAAGGAAATACAAAACATAATTCACTCATCAAATTCTACAAATGACTCAATTTATTATACAATGCCTATTAATGTCTGAACTAGACCACGATTAAAGTTAATTTCTTTGACTTTTAAAGTGCCTAATAGTTCTTTATCATCAATAAGTACACGATAAGTATCATGTTATGCATGACATATAACTAAAACACATGTGAACTGATGGTTGGACTCAAGAACTCGCCTCTCCAGCCCCATTTGAAGGGTCAGAAACTCAACTTCACCATTTTGAAGCCAACGACAAAAACACACCTTGGAAGCCCTTGTTCAAAGAGAATCAAGACCAGTCCAAGGCATCAAACATCCTCTGATTTACACCATTATCATAGTTAACTGGCTGTTACAGTTGACCTTTGAACAGTTTCTAATAAATTTAGTTATAAGGAAACCATCAGAGGTTAACCAATTGAGCCAATTGATCTAGTCCAGTTTTTAGAACTATTTTTTATACAGATTTTAACAAATACAACAACAATTTAGCTGACCAAAAAAAAAAATACAACAACAACAAAGCCTTATCCTCCCTTAAAAAAAACAACAAAGCCTTATCGCACTAGGTACATGGATCACACGACGCCATTCGGCATGGTTAAAAACCAAAGTTTCAGAAATATTATTAAGTTTGAGATATCCCTTGATGATTTCTTCCAACATCCTTTTTGGTTTCCGTCTTCTCCGTTTCCCTAGGCTAAAACTCATGCAATTTAATCTTCTAATTGGCATCTCTTGTGGCCTTTTCTGTACATGCCAAAACCACCTTAACCGATATATTGTCATCTTTTCCTCAATGGCTGCTACACCAATCTTCTATCGTATAACATCATTTTGTATTTTATCTTTTTTTTTTTGCATGGCCAGACATTCATCTTAACATTCTCATTTCTGCTACTCCCACTTTTCTCTCATCACTACTACAATGTTAGTATTCCACAACATGCAATCCACGTCGGTTGTTAAATAACCGACTTCGTAAATGAACTGGTGGCAATTTTGTAATTAATTTAAGAATACTACAAAAGCCACGTCGGTCCTGATGATGCCCGTCCTTGTTTATCATTATTCAAAGTCAATTTTTATAAAAACCGACTTTGATGCTTTGTAAAATTTAAAAACAAATTGGAATCAAATTTTCTCTGCTCCTGCACAAAGATCCCTAACCTATCATTCTTCTCCCCTAATTTTCCCTAAGCCTCCCATTTCTGTCTCACCTTCCCAACGCCCTGCTTGCGCCGCTCCTTCGACCTCGGCTGGCACAAATCCTCTCCATCTCCTTCCCCTCCTCGGCATGTTGCCCTTCCGCTTTAACACCGTTAGCGTCAGCGACACCATCTCCATGGGCACCCATGGCATGTGTTACAGCCTCCAGTCCAGGGACCACATGGCGGACAGCATCGAGACCGTCATGGCAGCGCAGTGGTACGACGTCAACATTTCCATCCCCGGCTGTGACAAAAATGTATCACCCGCGCCGTCGTGACCCTATTTTCTTTGCGCTCCATGTGTTCGATGTTTTGTTGTGCTTTGTGATATTTTTTTTGTGTCTTACACTTTTACAGATGCCAGGTACTATCATTGCCATGGGGGAGGCTCAACAAACCTAGCATTATGGTTTATGGCGGGACTATAAAAGTAAATTCACTTGATTTTTGATTACTTTAATTATTAATAATTTACTGTGAGCTGAATGTGAATGTGCAAGTGCTACTCATGAACCAGTTTTGCAGTTAATCAGTTATTATAGGCTACTGGCAGTTTTTTTCCTTATTGGAAATAACATTTTTATTTTGGAAAATGTAGTATGTAGTGCACCCCATTTTGGGGTATATGGAGGCGAAAATAGGAGAGATATAGAAAGAAGTGAGATATGGATGAGAGAGAAAGGAATGGATGTTACGAGTTATGTCTAGATATAAGAAGAAAATGAAGTGAAAAGGATATGAAAGAGAAAGTGGTGTAGGGATATTCATCCCCCCTCCCCCCTTTTTATCTGCGTGGTTTTAATTCAGGTTTTGTTTCATTTATTTCTGGTTATCCTGTAGTGCTATGGAGAATATGTGAGTGGATCAATTAGTGATGACCAAAGACAGAATGTTATTTGCAGCTCATGCCCTGGTGCTGGAGCCTGTGGTGGAATGTATACAGCCAATACCATGGCTTTTGCAATAGAAGCTATGGGAATGCCTCTTCCCTATAGGTAAGTTATGTGTAGGTTCTTTCTCTCTCTCTCTCTCTTGTGATGTGCTTACCTTTATTTGTTGTTCCTGTAGCTCATCTACACCTGCTGAGGATCCACTAAAGTTGGATGAGTGTCGTTTAGCTGGGAAATATCTTCTTGAGTTACTGAAAATGGACTTGAAGCCCCCAGATATCATCACTCGTAAATCACTACGGAATGCAATGGTTATAGTTATGGCACTTGGTGGATCTACTAATGTTATGTTACATTTAATTACTATTGCCAAGTGAGTGAAGTTTGATGCCAGAGATCCTATTGATATACAATAATCCTGAGATGAAACCTCAAGTGTAATGATTTTGGCAGGCCTGTTGGCATTGATTTGACTCTTGATGATTTTCAGAAGGTTAGCGATGAGGTTCCTTTTATTGCAGATCTTAAGCCTAGCGGGAAATATGTCATGGAAGATGTTCACAAGGTATGCATTTAATGCTTTTGTTAACTAATTGAACATTGCTTCCCTTATCAATTACTCCATTTTGCCACCGACGCTGGGTTTCAAAAACAATTAAGAATTAATGCGAACATCCTATAATCTTGTTCTTCTTCGCTCTCGCTTCCGCCGCTTTCACCATTTCCACGCATATTGTTCCCTCTCCGTCATAATCCTCAAACCAGACCACCATCCACCAGCTATCATTCCCTCACATTCACGATTCCTTCTTCACGGCTTCAATGCTCATCGCCATCGCAGTGCGTACATCTGTTTTTTACTTTTTCTTATTGTGCTACTTTTATCTTATCTTAATTCTCTTTTCTCTTCTAGGTTTCTTTACCAGGGCTAAGCCAGCAACAAACATTGAATTCAACGATCGCCACAGGTCTCTTTTATTTTATTTTATTTTATTTTATTTAATGCTTCCATTTGCCTGCACCTGATTATTTTCCTTGTATGTTATTCTAGTCAGCGAGCTGTTAAAACTGCATTGTGGTGTAACTTTCTTGTTTTTTCACTCAAGTTTGGAGTATGGTTAGCTTCCTCTAGTCATGTTATGTTAGTTGAAGTCGTCCACTCTGTTGCCAATTTTGCTAACCAGGTTTGTTTTTACCTCATTAACCATTTTTTGAATTTGAAAGCCAAAGTATGTGATTCTCTCAATTCCAATAGTTACTTTGATATATATATATAAGGGAAGCTCTAGATGATCAACCATAATTTTGCTTTAACCCTTATACATTCCAATTTTTGCTGCTTACACTCCAATACTCATGTTTATGTTTTAACAAACTTTTTTGGCATATGCATATTTTATGCCTGATGAACGGTGCCCGACACTTTTCTCCATGATACTTTAATGTGAAATGAGGATATTTTTAGTGTAACAAGGAATTTCTGCTCGCATAAGAAGGCTGCGACAGTGAACTGGATTGAGGGGAGAGGGAAATCATTGGTATGCGAGCCTATAATTAAGGAGGAGGTGGTTAAGAAAGTGTTGAAGACCAGCGAGGAGGCTTTGGTTCAATACACTTTACAAAAAGTGACTCAAGTCAAGGGACAAACAATGCAGCTCTAAATATTTGTTGCTTACTAAACCAGGGGACAAAATTTGTCCACAATACAAAATGCTAAAAGTAGTTGTTTTTAACTTGTTCTGTTGTTTAGAATCCTGCTCAATTTTAAATTTGATTAGTTATGTAACTTTGCAGGCCAGTTCATATGTGGTAACAAGCATTACAATGAGAAAGATGGGTTAGATGGCTTTAGATAGTCTAATTGCATCAATTGGTACTTGTAATTGACCCTACCTATTGGGTAAAGGATATGTTGTTATTATTATTTGTTTTGTCTTTTTTTTTGGAATTCGCCGTGCTACTTACTAGAAATGTGTATCATTATGACTACTTTCAGTGCAAGTGTCTTAGTTCAGGGTATCATATTAATATAACAGTTAGGAAGAAAATTTCTTATCACACTCTCTCAAATACACCTTTTATTATTGTTTGCTTTATTATTATATACATTATGTAAATATAAATGTTGAATATGTTGGTGTACTTGAGATATGCGTTTTTTCAGCATATGCTTATCTTTTCTTTCTGCCAACACTATTCATTGTTGATCATTCTATCAATAGCTTTGTATGTTTTAGATAATTTGGGGAATATTTTATTAGGCATATCCACACTCCTTTATACTATTTGCTTCATTTTATAGGTGAACTTTTGTTACTTTGAAGCTGGAGAAAACAAACAAGCCCTAGTTAAATTGGTAACATGTGAGAGGTGAGCCAGTATGTGCCAATGCTGGTTTTTTGATTAATTAAGCCATCGTTTTCTTCCATACTCGATGTTAGTATTTATGCCATTATGGATTGTGTTGAAGGTTGTAGAAAAGTCTAATTTTTGCTTAATTTTTTTCTTAGTTATTTTTAAATAGATGTGCATTAAAACTCAACTACAAGAGGCAGAAAGAAAAGGAGCAGTTAGAAAAAAACAACATGAACATGATAGACGAAAGAGGTGAGAACATTGCTCCCCCACTCTTATTTTTTCCACTTATTGACTAGAAGATATGTAGATTGAATCCTTCCATTTTTAGGAATCGTTCAAAGAGTGATGATGATCTAGATGACTTCCAAGAAATTAAAGAGACAAGGCAGAAAGGTTTGAATTTGCTCTACCTTTCTAAGATAATGGCCAGTTTTACACCATGGCATGACAATCTTTGTATTTTCAGTTTATCATCATTTGTTTATGTTGCAGAATTGACCCAGTTAATTTTAGCAATTTAACCTTTCTCCCATAAAAAATAAATAATAAAGAAACATCACGCTAAGGGTGGGGTATCTAATAGTGAGCATAATGAGATGATAACTTAGACGAGTTTCTTGAGGGGATGTTTCCATGACCTTGGCTGTTTGATTGTCATACCTGACAAGTGCTTCTTAGCACCAAAGCTGGGCAAATAGGAAAGGTTAGGCAGTGGTGGAGACAAGCTGATCTGTAGGAGATGCCTAAAATATAGGAACATAATGACCATGAATGCTTTTTGACAAAATTATACCTGTTGTACCTTTAAAAATTGTTTCCATTTATGCAGACTATAAATTGTTTAACATGCTAGTTGAGTTTGTATTCTGTACAGCTTGTATAGTCTTTTCATCTGTCAATAATGAAAATTGCATAGTAGAATGAGCTGCTTGATGACTCTGATCTCGTTTTACCACATACTGATGTTTTCATTAATGAATAGCTTTATAAGTCGGTTATTTTAAATAACCGACTTTGTATCTACACTTTCTAAGTCGGTTATTTAAAATAAATGGCTTTGTATTGTCGCTTTCTAAGTCGGTTATCTAAAATAACCGACTTTGTATCTACAATTTCTAAGTCAGTTTTTTAAAATAACTGACTTTGTATGGAAGATTTAAAGTCGGTTTTTTTGTAATAACCGACTTTGTAAGGTAGCTTTCTAAGTCGATTTTTTTAAAATAACCGACTTAGAATATACGCGAATTTAAAAAAAAAAATTAAAAAAATTCAAACTCGATTTTTTTAAAAAACCGACGTTGTTGGCATGTGTATATTACGACGCTCAATACAAGGTCAGTTACAAAACCGACTTTGAATGCTGAAAATAACCGACTTAGAATGTAGAGGCTGTAGTAGTGCATGTGGAATGGAAATTATCAGAAGAATTGGGGAGGAGTTGGATGTAATAAAATTAAAGAGGATGGGACAGGGAACAATGTACTTAAGCCCTAAAGTTACAAAATACAACTAATTAAATAAACTCAACATTATATTATTCACAAATGTGCAACTCTACAATTGCTACAAGTTTAAAAGCCTGGCAGAGAACCAAAGCTCCAGAAATAAACTGAGTAGTCTTCATATGTCAATAAATCACAAACAAAATCATAGAAGCTTAAACTTCTGATCTTGCCTGTAAAGCTTATCACTGGAAACCTTTCTAGTGTACTATTATTCAGTAACTGACAGGAACTGTATAATGGAAACAATCACCACAAGAAAAATTAATTGTATTTTAAAAGTTGAACATAAACAGTGAAAATGTGTTGAAGTAGCTGTTTTAACTACCTTGAACATTGTTGATATGTGGCTTGAATAGAGTGTTGAGTTCTTTGAATTGGGTTATGCAGAGCCTTAGGGAGACTCTAATGCCTTAGTTAGGCTGAGATAGATTATGCTGAAGGTCTGTGAGTCGCCTATTAGGTGGTTAGTTCTGATAACTTTAAGATAGAGGAAAAAGAGGTTTAATGGAAAAGAATTGTATTTCTTTTCAACGGTTAAGAACCGTTATTGATTGATTATATGCCTTTATGTAGGACGTGATACAAAGATTGCTGGTGGTTGTGACCATGAAGCTGGGAGAGTCAGTGTAGCAAGAAGAGCAGGTAAGCTCTTTGTTCTTTGGAGTGTTTTCCATTATCTGTGTTCCACCATACTCGGAGGGAGTGATGATTATTGTATGTCATGTGTATTGAAATTGTGTGTTATTGCTTTTATTGAGAACATGTATATGATATACACTGTGATGATATGTTATGTGATTGATGAGATTCTCTAGCCAGTAGAATAAATTACTATGGACTTCCTTTGAAAATGTGCCCTTAAGTGGATGATCTTCCCTCGGAAGTGTCATAGATGTCCAAGTAAGTCCTAAGAGAATGCGTCCTCTAGTGGATGATCTTTCTTAGGCATTGGCATGAAGTCCTGAGGGAATGTGCTCTTCAGTGGATGATCTTCCTCAGGCAATGTGCACAGAGTCCTGAGAGAATGTGCCCTTGAGTGGATGATTTTTCTCAGGCAATGATGCGGAAAGTTTTGAAAGAATGTGCCCTTCAGTGAATGATATTTCTCAGACAATGTTATATGTGTATATATTTGCTATATTTGTGTTGCATTCCTTATGTTGGTAGCACCCAACAGAATGACACCTGTGTTGTGATATACATGTGATATGGTTTATGAGAGCTGTGATGACTAGATTGTGTGATGCCAATTTTGATATTATATGTCATGGAAATGAACTAGGGGGAGAAGAGATCTCCAAGAACCCTGAGTTTACTAAGATTTGTATCTCACCCCATGTGTGAGGATTATATTTTGCAGGTGATGCTCAGCGAGCGGATAGTGGATCCCAGGACAAGAGGCCCGAGTAGGGATATGGTTCTATGTGAACCTTAGACATATATTTTGAGAGCATGTAGCTCATTTATTTTGGTTATACCTATATTTTGTACCCCTGAAGGGAGGATACACAGTTTATGTATCTTGTATATATGTTGTATATTTTGAGAGACTCTGATGTATGTTGAGAAGACAAGGTATATGATACCTTATTTTGTAGATGCCATTATTTTGATATATTTATATGGGTTATTTGGTCCTCTGTTTGTATGAAGAGTGTAATTACATTACATAATGTAAAGATGTTGTTGTTGATGAGGTTTGATGACGCCATTTTGTTTATCGCTTTCGAATTGATTAGTTTAAATTAATGGCTGCGCTCAACGACCATAAATAAATGTTAATGAACTAGATGCATACGGGTCGTTACACTTTTTTTTTATCTTCTAAGTTTAAATATATTTTAAGGTTATCCAAATATAACATATTTAGTTCTTAATATTATAAAGGAGAGAGGAGTATTAGTAACATACTTTTTTAATATATACTTTTCATCAGTTAAAATTAATTAAAAAATTACAAAAACCAAGATTCAAATGAGAGGTATGACTCACAAAAAATTATAGTTTGCAATAAATTTTAATCAATAATAAAAATTGTATTAAAGAGTGTATTGCTAGTATTTAATAATTATATTTTTTTAATTTTTTTTACATTGTTAACTAATAAAAAAATGTACTATAACTTTAAAATAATTATTGAAATTGAATTACTTATATAAAAACATTACACTGCCTTTTATGACTTGTTTTCTAATATATATTGTTGCTTGGTTCTTGTCGTGATAATATAACTAAAAATTAAAATTATTATATTTTGCAAGTTATAAAATCAAAACTGTATGTTTGTGGAGACCTAAAACGTATTGCACGTATAAGTGATAAAATGAACTTAATTCGTCGAATCAAATTGCTTAACTCATTTTTTAAACAAGAATGAAGGTTGTAGCATAATTTTAAGATTTTCCCATTGATTGAGAGATCTCATATCTATAAGTCTTTAGAGCTAGAACTTGTGTTTGTCATTCTTTAGCATATTCTATTTTAGCATTTTCAAAAGTAGATAATGACTAGTTGATGTGTAAAATATTCATCAATGTTAAAGATAAATATTCATTAATTTTAAAGTTACATTTTTGAAAATTAACAAACTCACCCATTGTTGTATATAATGAAACGGTGCGTTTTAGAGCAGAAAAATAGGAAGCTGCTACGCCTGTGTGGTGTGACCTCATTGCTCTCTCCTCTTAGTATTCTTCTTCTTCTTCTTTTTCTTCCTTCTTTCACCTTTCGATTAGGGTTTTTTTCCAAACCCTTTTTCGTTCTTTGCACGCACCACACACCGAATCCAACCTATTCTTCCTCACGGTACGACGTTTCCTTCCTTTCTACCATTCCATTCTCTAGATTTTACGTACGTATCTTCTTCAATTTATTTTTATCGTAATTGAAAAGGTTGATTTATATTTTGAAGGCTGTAATAGAGAATTCTCTGTCGCTGCAGCCTCAATTGTTTAAAGGGGATTTCAAACTTGCGTCAAAATCATGCCTTTATTTATATACATTTTTTTTTTTTGAAAAGGAGGAGTAATGCTTTAGGTTTTGCCTTTTGTTTTGTTATTGTGATTATTTAATTGTTAGGGTTACCGTTGGCGATGGAATTGCGTGGTTGCATGGTGTTATGTGTTTGATTTCTTAACAGCAATGAGAGTTTGCTTGCTGGAAAATCTTGGAATTTTGGTGATGAATTAAGGGAAACTGTTAAAGATAAAATTACTGAAGGTTTCTTGTTTTGAGTTTTAAAATTTGCAACAAATGTCCACTCTTTTAAATTCTTCGGTTTTGCACATTTTAATTTTTTCTGTGACTAAATTTTATTTTTTGAGCATGGATCATGGATGACTTGGGAAATGCAAAGCAAACTAGTATCTTACAATCAGTTTTTAATTTTTTCTCCCTTCTCTCTGCAATGATTGCTTACTTATTGTGTGTTTTGAAATTATCTAGGATTTTTTAGATTGTATTCTGCAGCATCATATTATCCATCAATCTGGAATGAGTTATATGAAATTGGGGACCTTGTGTAACTTTGTCTGATCTCCTTTACTTAATGGTTTTTATTTGTGGAGTTTTGTATAAGTAATTTCTCCTGGATTATATCTCCCTTAATGAATGAAAAATTTATCTTGTGAGAAGGGATTGTTCTCCCCTGAAAGTTACTTCTGTAACCGTGGATTGAAAGATTGATTAGATAAATGTTGGATTAGTTGAGTTGAATCAAACAAAATTCATGGATACATTCTGTTATCAATGTATAGATAGTGGTTTTCACTATGATTAGAAGAATCAAATGCTATTGAAAGGAACCTGCTAGCTTCTATGAAATTATGAAAAAAAATCCTGATTGTGTTTTTGTTCAACTTTTAAAATACAAATAATTTTTCTTGTGGTGATTGTTTCCATTATACAGTTCCTGTCAGTTACTGAATAATAGTACACTAGATAGGTTTCCAATGATGAGCTTTGGGTAATAAGATACATTTTAAGGGTTAGAGGCAAGATCAGAAGTTTAAGCTTCTATGATTTTGTTTGTGACTTATTGACATATGAAGATTACTCAGTTTATTTCTGGAGCTTTGGTTCTCTGCCAAGCTTTTAAACTTGTTGCAATTGTAGAGTTGCACATAATGTTGAGTTTATTTAATTAGTTGTATTTTGTAACTTTAGGGCTTAAGTAAATTGTTCCCCGTCCCATCCTCTTTAATTTTATTACATCCAACCCCTCCCCAATTCTTCTGATAATTTCCATTCAACATGAGAGAAAAGTGGGAGTAGCAGAAATGAGAATGTTAAGATGAATGTGTGGCCATGCAAAAAAAAAAGATAAAATACAAAATGACGTTATACGATAGAAGATTGGTGTAGCAGCCATTGAGGAAAAGATGACAATATATCGGTTAAGGTGGTTTTGGCATGTACAGAAAAGGCCACAAGAGATGCCAATTAGAAGATTAAATTGCATGAGTTGAGTTTTAGCCTAGGGAAAAGGAGAAGACGGAAACCAAAAAGGATGTTGGAAGAAGGTTTTGTTGTTTTTTTTTTTTTAGGGGAGGATAAGGCTTTGTTGTTGTATTTTTTTTTTTGGTCAGCTAAATTGTTGTTGTGTTTGTTAAAATCTGTATAAAAAATAGTTCTGAAAACTGGACTAGATCAATTGGCTCAATTGGTTAACCTCTGATGGTTTCCTTATAACTGAATTTATTAGAAACTGATCAAAGGTCAACTGTAACAGCCAGTTAACTATGATAATGGTGTAAATCAGAGGATGTTTGATGCCTTGGACTGGTCTTGATTCTCTTTGAACAAGGGCTTCCTAGGTGTGTTTTTGTCGTTGGCTTCAAAATGGTGAAGTTGAGTTTCTGACCCTTCAAATGGGGCTGGAGAGGCGAGTTATTGAGTCCAACCATCAGTTCACATGTGTTTTAGTTATATGTCATGCATAACATGATACTTATCGTGTACTTATTGATGATAAAGAACTATTAGGCACTTTAAAAATCAAAGAAATTAATTTTAGTTGTGGTCTAGTTGAGACATTAATAGGCATTGTATAATAAATTGACTCATTTGTAGAATTTGATGAGTGAGTTACGTTTTGTATTTCCTTCTCTTAATAAACCTCCTTAGTATGGTATTACCCTTTTTGCCTTATAATTTATGGTGGTGACCTGAATGACCGGAAGCAGCACCACCGTGTCACGAATTCATCTTTTGGATTCCCCTTCTTGCACCCAATTTTTGAAGAACAGGCCAAATCATCCTGGAGCAAGAAGTCCTATAGAAGTTTGCCACCATGGTCCTTAGGCTCAACACATGAAAGGCCATATGGAAGCTCTTCAAGTACAAGTTTTCCTCATAATGCATGGAGAAATGATTCTACTATCCCATTTGTGAATCATTCTGCAGATGTTTTGTATCCTCCTAATTCTGTAACTTCTCACTTCCCCAGGAAGACCATTATTTCCCAACATCACTAGCTGGTCCTCATTCTCCACATGCTTCAGTTTCCCCCATTATAGAACCGCCCTGTGCCATAGATAGTGGTTGTAGAAACATATTTAAGGTCACTGACAAAGCGAAATTTGATGATATGATTGCCAAAAACTATCATCCATGCACCAATTCCAGGAGGAGACCCTCAGCTAGTTTTGTTGATCCTCCAAAATCTAACATGTTACCTATCATTGAAGTGCAGACAAACTTAACTGCCATGGCTGTGCAGCGAAACACAAGAGAAGTTGAACTTGATTTCCAAGTGGGTGCAAGAAGTGAATGTTGTCAGAATGCGGTTCAGAATCTAAATCCAAGAAGCTATCTTGGCTTTGATTCTTCTGGCCGGGATGGCATGGAAATATCTGGTCCTGTTAAACTTAGTCCAAGTGCTGAGCATATTCTGAAACCCTCTCAGAATCAGGATAACTTAACACTAATCCATTCTTCCATTCCTATTGCTGCGACTACTGACTGTGGTAGGGATCTAGAACTTCAAGGAAAATTGACAAAAATGTACATATTTTAGGAGTAACTCCACCATTTGTGATGTTAATTTTTTGCCTTAATAGCGTATCCAACATCCATGAACATAACAGAATTGCCCATGTATAATATTGGCAGGTTTCTGAAATAGATGGAAAATTGATATGATTACTTTTAGGAGGCATTTGGTATCAAGAAAGTTTTTCCGTGCTTGAGAATCACGATTCCCCATAATCATGACTCTTGGAAAATAATGATGATTCCTAGGTACAGCACTTAAGACTAAGAGGATTGATGGGTCATTATATATGTGTGTGTGTATACTCATTTCTTATGTGTATCGAATAGAGATAAAAAATAGTTAGCTTTACAAACGACTGTGAATTAGTGAGAGGGTTGATGAGTCATTTCAAATATATACTTATGTATCATGTATGTGTGTCAATGGCCCCTCAATCGATATTTGGTGGCCCATTAAAACTAAGTTAAGGTTTTCCAATACATAGAAGGTTGATGGTGTTGAGAATCTGTCATTCATATATAACCGATTATCACAAGAGCTGTATATATACAGCAGAGAGGTTATACAAAAACAGAGGAAATAAATCTCTAAAAAGAAAAACCAATCCCTACAATTAAGTTAATCCCTACAAATACTCCCAAATATAAGTCAATGAATTTATATCTAGTAACTTTGCAATACTGTAATTAATTAAGGAAAGACATCTCAACACTCCCCCTTATGTTGATGCATAAATATCACTCATGTTCAACCTTCTTAAAATTTTTTAAACCACTGCTTGAGACTGCTTCGGTGAGAATATCAGCCTGCTGGTCTTCTGGTCTAGTTACAATCTTTCTGTCTAACTTCTCCCTAATGAAAAATCTGTCCACTTCAATATGCTTTGTGTGATCATGTTGTATTGGATTATGGGCAATATCACATGCAGCTTTATTGTCACAATAAAGCCTAATTTTTGGGTCCTCAGGTTTATTGCTATTTTATTCAATAGCTTGATATTATAGCTTCTAACATGTGGTAAGAACTGGTTGTTTATCTCTCTGGTACTCTTATATTAATATACTTATTTATTTTCCGATAAAAAAAAAAAAGTAAAGCCTAATTGGTTGCCTACTTGAGTAACCCAAATCTTCCAAAAGTAGTCTCAGCCATAATGTTTCAAGAGCAAGTGCAAAACCTCCAAATATGTCCTTGTGTTTGCATATTTAGAATGAAAAGTTGGACCTCCCAAATGATCTTAAATTACAATGGAGGTTAAGCATAAGAGGTTATTACCAGCTATTAATTAGATTATAAATTTCATGATCACTTGAGTTTGGATAAACAAATAGTATGTTTAGTTTTAATATATGTATGTATATTTTAATATTATGTTTGGATTATTTAAGAACGAATTTTATTATAAATGTAGTAATTGTTTAAATTATTTTTATTAATTTATTATTATTATTAACCTTCTATATAAGTAAAATGAGGGTTCTGGGTATGAGCATGAATATATCTAGGTATTTAGCAAATACGAAGATGTGAATTAAAATTACTACGACATAAATATGTAATCAAATATGAATATTATTTAAAATTGTGGATATGTAAAAAGTACTATAGTATGATATCTATTTTCATATCTAGGTTGGATGATCTACCTCTTCAACTCCTTCATCACTTTAGAATTTAGACATAATTTTCATATCAGAAAGTACTAAATCGGGGAAATCAAATGAAAAATTTCTATTAGAGAATGAAACCTGATTAGGAGAAACGGTAACACCTAAATATCATATATAATCAACAACTTCTAATTAATAACCTACTATTATTTTATTTTTGGTTTATGGAAAAGGAAAAAATAATATTTAAAAGGATAATTTTATTTTATAGAAAAATATTTTTAACACCGAAAAGAAATGTTTTCATTATTTTTTAAAAGCATTTATCCTTGCACAAGGCTCAAGCTAACGAATGACTAAACTTAAACGGACCTTATGATCATACAACATTAGTTTTTAATCCATGCATATTGGAATGTATTTGATACTAGAATAGAACACCCAACCTATCCGAGTCAGTTCGGATAAAAATAAAATAAATTTTTATTCTTTTTGACAGAATTACTTTACCTCAAAAGTAAACATCAAGCGAACGACGTGGTTTCAAATTGGGGAAAAGGAAGAAAGGGCAAGAGAGTCGAGAAACGGCGCATTCTGTCTGTTCCAACGACTCCTAATTAAGTTGGTAATCAGCTACATTTGATAAGTTCCTCACTTCAAACAAAAGCACCACGTACTCACGCATATTTTTCATGTCTTCTCTCTTATCATCTTTGCCTGTTGCGTATTTTTTTGTATTTTTCGTTTTTGAGTGAAAATCTTTTGTCTTTATTTTTATAGGGAAATAAAAAAGACTTCAAATTTCCCAGATGGCTGCAGCCTTTGCTTCCAGATGCTCTCGTGGTATGCTACTTTCACAACCCAATTTGAGTTTTTTTCATTTCAGATATTAAATTTTTTGTTTCCCTAAACTGACTATTATGCATTAGCGTTCCGATTTTAATGGAACTTTATAGTTTGTTTAATATATAATGTTCTAGAAGCTTGATTGTTGTCTCTAATTTTAAATGATGTTTTTTGTAAATTGTAGATGCTTATTCTTTAATCTAAAATATTTTCCAATGTAGTTATGTATTAGATTGATGTTTGATGAAATTTGATGTTTCAGTGATTGTTTCCCCCCTTTTGTGAATGTTTTGTCTATTGTCACTCATTACCTGGAAATTATATGTTGGCTGTAGGATTCTTTTGGCTTGTTCAAAAGGGGGGAACTTTTATTTTGATTTTGATCGTACAATTGGCAGTAGAACAGTTTTTGACTACTGAATTCAAACTGAATTGAGGTAGACCTTTCATATTTGAAAGGATGAACTAGTTGTGTGTTTTGTATATACTATATAGTTAGTAGCAAACCATAATACTTTAGTGGCAGAATATTGAGATTTGCATTGACTGTCTTATACTTGAGTCATATTGATCCGTGCTACAGTACTTTCTCCTATTTGATGCATCTTTAACATTGAATTTGATTTCCTATGCAACATATTGCTTGCTTCTTTAAGTCAGATTTTTGTTTAATTTTCATAGAGATTCAGTTATGGGTACTGCTAAATAAGGTCCTATGGTAAATTTATCTAATTCTTGAATAGTTCTTTGGATGGTTTGACACAAGTCTTTTAGTTTAGGGAAGTCTCTTCACTTTACTGTCAATAGTTTTGTCCAAGAGATTAAGCTAACTTTAAAAAAAACTACGAAAAAAAATTACGTATCCCATTACTTTTCGGATTCGAACCCATGACCAACAAGTCATCAAAACACAACTTTACCGTTGTGCCAGGGCTCGCCCTCAAGAGATTAAGTTACCTTTATTCTATCTAAATTATATTGTCCTTACATTAGAACAAGAGGATGTGATTCTAGAAAACAATAGTAAATTTGAATCGTGAAAGAAGAATAGTTGAAATAAAATTTCTTAATGAGTTTGTTATATATATTAAAAAAGCGGCGCTATAGCGCGCTATCATGCATCATTCGCGGGTTGCGGCACCCAGCCACTACTTCCGTGCCGCAACGCGACGGTTTCCGGTAGCGGTCGGTAGCGACCGGTGGCGGTGGTGCGGTTGGGTAGCTCTCTCCACCAAAACGCAGTCTTTCACGCTTCCGTTACCACGAAACGGCACCGCACAAGGCTCAATCCTCGCAATCCTTTGCAACCCGAGGGTGACCGCCATTGAAGGATTGGAAGCAAGCTTCACACCTTCCACAACGGCAACTACACCGTCGACTGCTCCTTCTTCAACAGCGCCAACTCCTCGCCGTTCATGTCCTCCGACGTCACCCTACCCCGTGCCATGGACTCCGGCGAAGCCTCACCGCCAGCATCCTCCTCGGACAGGCGCAGCAGCCGCAGCTGCAATGCTGCAGTACAGAAAGGAAAAATGGAGAAGGGAGGCGCAAGTTCGAGTAGGTTATATAATTAGGTTACATTAATTTGGGCTAAAGGTACCATTTTGCTACCTGTACCCCCCTTTTTGCTTTTTTTACTCCTTCTTGATCATTTTTTTAATTAAAAATTTAACTTGTGTTATACTTTTCATCCCTCATTTCATCTTATTTTGGGTGATTGCTTATCTTGTAGCATTATATATGTGGTGTAATTTATTATAAGTAATTTTATGCACTTCACATTAGCGGTGTTACCGCTACCCGCTTTACCGCTTTAGTGTTTTTGGGGTCAGCCGCTACCGGCCGCTACCCGCTATTTAAAACTATGGTTTGTTACTGCTATTGTTTTTAAACCTTGATTAGATGTAAAGTAATTTCAATATTAATTTTTGTGATATTGTGAGTTGTAAGACTATGCTGACTTATATTGATTTAAACTTTCCCAAACACTCTTGCTTGCATTTAAAATCATTATCAGATATCACATAAAACTTGATGATCTGCTTAATTTGCTGCAAGATCCTGTATAAACTAGTTACGATTATGAACTTTAGGCAGCATCATGCTACTGAAAGATATGAAACCAAGATATTCTAAGCAAAAACTAGTTTCAATTGAGCATGTTTTTAGAAGCTGTGTCATGCAATTGTGAACACATGAGGCATAATTTTTGGTGGCAACATAGTGGTGAGGCAAGTATTGATGGGAAAACACCAGTTGGAATCATTTCAGTGAGTGAAGATGAATAACAAATGGAACAAGCACAAAAGTGGGTTCTTAATGTGGGAGAAAAGCAAATTTTTGGATATCCAATACACACGAATAAATGTAGAAATAAGTTCCAAGATGAAAATTCATTTGGCCAACCCCATTGGATATTTACTATAAGCAACTGTGCATCTGCAACCAATGCCCATCACTTTCAATTGGTGAAATAGCTAGTTACTTGGGCATCATGAAAGCACTGTATAGAATATTGAAATGTAATAATGCTCTTTCTGCAAGAAACACTAGAAGCACAAGCAAGAGTATCACTGAAGCAAAATGCCAAAAAATAATTAAGAAAATTTGCCCATAGTACCATTTATACCTTTTATCACAAACACTTTTTGCTCTGTTTGAGATAAACTTATGCTTCATATATACATGTTCTTGCACTGTTGCTCCTACACAAACTACTACCCCTTTTCTAGAGCAAGGAGAAAATTGCATGCCCAGGGCTTCTTCAGCATCCCAATTACACAATTTATATCATGACTGCCAGCCCTGTTCTCTCTGAAGTATAAAGCTCAGATAATTCTATCCTTTGTGTAAGTTGAACTAATGTCCAAAACGTAGGGACTGCAGAAAACAAGATTCAACTCCACTTGAATAAGGTGTCATTAATAATCAAGTAAAAGCTCTAAATACCTAAACCAGGTGTAAGAACCCCGCTGAAATGAAGTTCATTTCACAAGTTCACACATACCCCTTCACAACATGTGGTTGTGAATTTTTGAAAAAAAAAAAAAAAAAGGCTCTGATATTGTGCTCAATCTTGCTTGGGACTTTTATATAAATATTTTTTCTCTGTTCCTGTGTATATTAGCTCATCAGTTTTTTATTTTATTTTCTTAATAGTATTATAGTAATGGCATGTTCACAAATTCAAGGTGGATTATATTGTTTACACTGGTGAAAACAGAGATAAAGATATGTAAAGATCTGATATCTAAGTCATTTTAAGATCACATGTTGCCTAGGGTGAAGCTTTATTTGACTGACTGAAAATGAAATAATTTTTGGGACTTAAAATGATAATAAGCTGCAAGAGTGAATTACTCATCTTTTCTTCGCCTCGAGATTGCTTATTAGATAAGAAGAATTTAATGTTAATATATGGAACAGCTGTAAAAGCCTTGGTGACCTGTTTGTCATGGGTTCAAATCCGGAAACAGTCTCTTTGCATATACAAAGGTAAGGCTGCGTACAATATCCCTCCATCATACCTTCACACAGTGAGGAGCCTCTGGACAATGGGATACGCTAGTTTCTAGAGTAATTCTAGTAGCCAAAATCTTCCTTTTTGTCTGGGAGAGCATGTACTATTAGCTTCCTTCTGTGATTATGCCCTTTGTTTTTAAAAGGATGTTTTTAATGCCTGACATGCTAAGGAATCATTGCTCTTTAGAGCTTACGTTTTTTTTTTTTTTTTTTAATTATCATTTTTAGCACTGAGGATTTTTTATCCTCTTGTTTTGTATTTTCCTTATCGCAACCTATGTTATCAATAGCGGTCGGAGCGGCCGCTATCGCAGCGGAGTGGCGCGGCAGGGTACCGCTACAACACCTTTGAAGCGGAGCGTTTTGGGATAGCGGCGATTGCGGCCGCGATAAGGGAAGCGGCGTTGTGTCCGCGATTGCGGAGACGTGGCCGAGATTTGGGCTATATGCCTTGAAATGCCTAAAATGCCACGCATCTCACCTTTTATGCTGACATTTCAACTCCCGTGCGTGTTCCCTCTCCCTCCCGCGTGCGACTGCGACCTCCTCGAACCTTCTCCCTCCGGCGCGGCACTAGATCCCTTCTCCGTGCGACCTCCGGCGACGTCTGGTGGCTCTTTCTTCTTCTCCATCGACGATCGTCTCTCTCTGTGCGTGTCTGGTTTCTTTCTTTCTTTCTCTCTCTCTTCTCCTTCTCAGCATTTTCTTTAATTCTGTTTCTTGATTTCTTCTTCTTTTTCTGTTTTCGTTCCTCTTTTTCTTTTTTCGTTTTCTGTTTGTTTCTTTTAACTCTCAAGAGCGCCACCATTGTTTTTTTTAGCAATTCTCTCTCTTCCGTTTCCATGTGGATTTGATCTTTCTAGGTTTGTGGGCTCCATTTTCTTACGTGCCCTTTCTCCACTATCTAGCTCTATCTCATTTTTTCTTTTATAATTAACCTACGGCATTTGAGGCTAAGATTGCCTCTTTTTTTATTAAAAAAATTATCTAATTAATTATGAAATAACAAAGAAGAGGGCAGCTGTTGTTACATCTACTTCTAGGAGGGTAAAAGAAATAATGAGTGCATGAATTTTTAGTTATATATATTTTTCAGCTTATATATTTATATTATAAATTTTTAATATATATATATATATATATATATATATATATATATATATATATAAACATTAGAATAACGGTCATCCCGCTACCACTATCCCGCTATCCCAGTTTTTGAGGGTGGCCGCTCCGCTCCGCTATCCGGGATTGATAACTATGATCGCAACATGAATTTGTTGCTCAAATCACATGTAGAACTGACCAAATGCTGTTTGCTTGCAATAATCCTTTTGTTCAACAACTGCATTTAGAGCTAAGCTGAATGTATTAAGCTCCATATTGTTCTCATGCTTCTGATAGCCCACCTGCTATCATTTCTTTTATAACATGAAGTGAATATTTTTAATGTTAATAAGATGATATTCTTACTTCTTACTTATTACTTCTCTTTGTTTCATTTGTTGAAAAAACAAAATAGTGGGCCGTTCTCTGTTTGGTGGATTAAGCAACAGTTCCCCTGGTTTATTTACCTCATCACATGACATGTTTTCTCAGGTTAGCGCATGAATTAAATTCAAGATCATGTTTGGACTATCTTTAGTTATATATTTTCATCAACACTATACTCTGCCCAACATGGTGTTGGTAAACCTATATTGTTTTCTTGTACTGCAAAGAAATGCTTGCTCTTAAACAAGTCACAAATCCATTATTTCACTTGCTGATACAATTTTCTCTGACCCCAATACCAAAACTCTTTCCTTTTGCAGCAACAACGTACCTTCATACAGATGAGGACTGTTCTCAAGGTTGTGGATAACTCAGGTGCTAAAAAGGTGATGTGCATACAGGCATTGAAAGGGAAGAAAGGGGCAAGATTAGGTGACACAATAATAGCATCCGTTAAGGAAGCACATCCTAATGGAAAAGTGAAGAAAGGGAAGGTTGTATATGGGGTGGTTGTGCGTGCAGCAATGCAAAAGGGGCGTTGTGATGGCAGTGAGGTCAAGTTTGATGATAATGCTGTGGTGCTTGTTGACAAGCAAGGACAACCTATTGGAACCAGAGTGTTTGGACCAGTGCCTCATGAGCTAAGGCAAAAGAAGCATGTCAAGATTCTTACCTTGGCAGGGCACATTGCATAAATGAGACAAAAGGGTTGTCCTTAAATTTTGTTATGAATACCAATGTCACATTTACCATTTTTATATTTGGATATTTTAGTGTGATGTGCAAGTTTTAGTACTTTATCAACTTATGAGGAATAAAACAGGTGTAGAAGGCTTCTACTTAAATAACTTATTTATGATTATGATTTATTTTATTTTATTTACATAACTGTTTAGTTTTAAATAATTAATAATTATAAATATTCAATAAAATTTATTAACTGCTCATTAACAATTAAGACACTAATAAAATGTATCATGCTAGCGAGTAGAAATTAGTAGGTTTAAGATAAGAAAAGGGTTCAAATGCAATTAATGTGAAAAGCCAAGAGAAAATGAGAATGTAAGGAACATGATATGGTACTCGAATGTACTATTTACAAGTTCAAAAGTACATGCAAATCTTAATCTTTTACAATACATATCCTTCTCTTCTTTTCCATATACTTAAACTTTATGGTTATTTCTTCTAATTAGGGGAAAGAAGACTTTTGGATTGTACCTCAAACATTCTTTGCTTGCTTTGTTTACCCTGCTAGCACTTCAGTATATATACCCTTGGAAACTACTAGCAAGTTATTTCTATTTCTATACTGAAACTCATTTCACCATATCTTCTCGGACTTCAATCTATTCTCACCACAAAAGATCTTTTAATAACAGCTTCTTCACCATGGGCATCCTTGGAACAATGGCAAGAAATTTGGACATAATAGTGGGGTAAATCAATCTCTCTATTATCTTATCATATATGCAAGTTATTTTCATTAAGACAAAAAGATAAAATTCTTTATGTTCTTACAATTTAGTTTTCAAATCAGTTGATGATTGGTAATTTTTTTTAATTCTACAACATGTTCTTAATGGAAGCTATTTAATGTTAGACAAAAAATCCATATTTTGTCATAATGAAAATTCGATAATAAGAACACAAGGAACTTGATTTAAATTTTGGTCTTTTTAGTGTTCCATACACATGCATTACTTTCAATCTACTACTCCAATCATCATGACTATATCTTTCGTTGAATTAATACTTTACAAATTTCCCTTTCCATAAAGAGTACTTTCATAAAATTGCATATATAATTTAGTTTCAATTTTTTTATCAGTACATTTATAATTTGTTTTTGGTTTTCTGTGTAACAGGCCTGGAGTGTTGCTTCTTTATCCTTTGTAAGTATATAGGAGCATATCCTTTATCACTTATCAGTAATTTTTAACTTTCTTAATTGAAACAAGAAGAAAACACACTCATATGCACGAACAAACTGATCACAGACATGCACATAATCTGATGTATGAATTACTATTGGATATGATAACTAAATGTCTTGTGTTATGAGTAAATATAACAGATACGCATCAATGAGGGCAATTGAGAGTCCTCCAACCTTAGATGATCAGCAGTGGCTAACATATTGGGTTTTATACTCCTTCATCACCCTCTTTGAGCTTTCATGTTACAAGATCCTAGCATGGTACGTGCATGTATTATAACATAAAAGTCAATATACTCATAACCATAAAAACATAAATTAAATACAGATATAATTAATGAATATTAAGGTAAAATGTATTTTTATGTTCTTCAAGATTTGGTCGAGAAGATTTTAATCCCTACATTTTAAAAATGGTTATTTTGATCCTCATATTTCTAAAACATATTTAGTGGGTTTCATTCCTAGTCATATACTTGATTTTGTCCTGACAAGGGAAAAAGTTCACCACATTTCAGGAAATGCAAGATTAATTAAAACCATCATTTTTTAAATATAGGAATTAAAATTAATTTTGACTAAAATTGAGGGACTTAAATACATTTTACTCTTAGGGGACATTTGATAGGAGAAAACTTTTTCATTTCCGAGAATCATGATTTCCTAGAAAATATGTTTCTTGGACATGAATAAAATTTGTTTGGTTGATTATAGAGAATCTTTAGATAAGTTTTTTAGGAATAAAAAAGTTACTATATTTTTGTTGATTACTTTAATTATTTAGCGCATTATATAATTTAATAAAAAATACCATGATATTTTTTCTATAGTGAAAGAAAAATTAAACTCCGAAAGTAAGATTCCCACCTGTCATATAAAAGTTTTTGTGAAAAAAATGATTAAAAAATTCCTGGAAAATAACCTTTTCTGAATGTTATTTTTTTAAAATACCTACCAACATGGGAAATTAAGTTTCCCAACCTATGATTTTCAGAAAAATCAAAAACTTCTCTTCTACCAAACGCCTCTTTAAATATGTTTATAATCTCTTTTAATTTTTCAAAAGTTATTTCATGAAACTTAATAGAAAAAAAATTATTTATCTAAATAAGTAGAATTAAACATGATATCAATGTATGATTGTAACAAAACAATTATTATATACGTTTAGGTTTCCAATTTGGCCATACATGAAGCTTATGTTTTGCCTCTGGCTGGTGTTGCCAATGTTCAATGGAGCTGCTTACATATATGAGAATTATGTGAGGCAATACGTCAAGAATATAGGAAGCTACTATGGAAATTCTAAGTATCCCGAGGAGCAAAAGAAAGTTCTTCAGATGATGAGTTTGGATGCAAGGAAAGCTGTTGAACGTTATATAGATACATATGGCTCTGATGCCTTTGAGAGAGTAGTCAAAGCAGTATGTTATAAACTACTCCAACTATAGCTATGCTTTCATGAACTTAATTATATCTTTCTTTTAGCACAGATGAACTTTTGTAATCTCAGTGTCATAAATAATATTTCATATATTCTTGAATTTAATTGCAGGCTGATAGAGAAGCAAGGAGGCACTGAAGATTAATTTGACGAAATTGATACGTAAAGAATCTACATTTATTGTAATCCATAATTGTTGTGCATAGATGAGTAGGTCTCAGAATTATTATCCTTTAATTAAATGCCAACAATCTTGAGCTAATTTTTACATTATGTAAAATTATCCATATATAATTTCCATGGAATGAGAATTAAGATTCTATTTTATTCTGGTGATACACATTGTTATTTCATAACACAATTTCGGGTTATTAAATTAGTTTTAATTTTTAACGCTTTTACTCTTCTAATTACAATTTATTCCATCGAAAACTTAACTGCACAAGTCAAGCGCAATCCAGTTTTATTCATCTATATATGCAACAAAATAACTAACTAGGAAAACATTTTCCAATAAGCAAAGTAAGAAACTAAGAATGACTCTCACTGATTGTGTATCAACTATCAAGTGAGAATAGGTGCCACATAAGTTTTTTTTAAAGGTTAATATTAATTTTTATTAGTGGAAGGAATTCAAACTTACAATTCCATTTTTCTTCCTTGTGTTTCAATCATCAAGTTAATTTTATAACTCCAATAATACTTCTGTTTAATTTATATTTGTTCCCCACTTTGAACATGTCAATTATAGGTATCACGATGGATTTTTGTAACGAATTAGTAATAGTTTAAATTTGAGAAATAAAACAAAATAATTCATGAAATTATAAGCACTATTTGATTTAGTCTACGATATTATAAAATGTAAACTTAGTCCTTAACTTTCACAACTGTCATGACTCATGACACTTGTGAATTTGGTTCCTAACATTACATATCCAATCAATCGATTTATAATGTATAACTTTTGAGTTGTGAAATAGTAACTTACAGAGCATCATATCTTTTATCACATCATATATTTTTGCCGATGTGTGAATTGCTTTCTACCAACTGCTCAACTCTCTTCTCACAGGCCTTTACATCCTATACAATAGGAGGATCTTAAACATATTATGTTCTAAAACAAGCTCTGTAGGTCATGCCTTTAAAAAAGATTTTTGACCAATAAATAAGTTAAGTTCAAGTCATATATTTTTAATCAAGATCAAATTCAAACCTGACAAAACATATCTCGACTCACCTAATTCCGTCCCTAACTATCAAGTTACAATATATAACATTTCCATTCCTAAACTACTCCTTAATTTGAAACTTAATCGACACTTTACCCTCTTATTCCACTTTTTCTACTTCTAACTTTTTTTTTAGTTGTGCATATTTAAACTTTTTTTTTACTTGTGTATATCTTTATATTCCTCCACTTATTTGTTTGCATATTTCCTTCTATCATTATATTTGGGTTTAAATATATTTTTAATTTTTAGAAATTAGCGGTTTTTCATTTTTGGTTGCTGTACGTTTATTTATTTATTTATTTTTACTTTTACTTCCTATAAATTAATGTTTTTCCAATTTTGGTTGTTGTAAGTTTTTTTCTTCCAATTATAGTCTTTGCAAGTGTGTATTTTTTCAATTTTAGTCTCTTTAAAATTCTAATTTGAGTAAATAGTCATTTTTGTTCCAAAATGTACAATGCATTGACAAATTTGTCCCTAAAAGATGAAAATTCAAATTTTTGTCACTGAAAGTGTAAAAAGTGCAACAAATTCATCATTCCATTAACTTCTATCTGTTACCGTTAATGAAAGTGCCTACGTGGCACAGGAGGACGAAAATGTCACAAAAATAATTGTCAACATGACTGCTGACTAAATTATGGACAAAAATGTTAGTAAGTTACCATTGGACTAAAATGTCAGTAATTTTTTATTGGACCAAAATGTTAATAATTTTCAATTGGACCAAAATATCAGTAATTTTCATTGGACCAAAATGTTAGTAATTTTTTTTTGCGAAAGAAGTCAATACATTTCTATTGGACCAAAATGTTATTAAGGGTATTGAATTTGTCACACTTTTAAGATTAATTCTATATGTTGATGATCAAAGTGGTGTGATTGAGGGAGGTTTTCAACATATCAGTCTTTGAAACAATAGAATAATGGAAATTCATCTCAAATTTTGCAAAATCCATAACTAATTTCAGATACTCTTTAGAAGATAAAAAAACAACGTATCTTGTTTAGAATCCAAAAAAAGAAAGTCCTCAATCTTAACCTCTACAATGTTTTAAATCCCAATTAGTGACACATAGAGAGTTTGGTTCCAAAAACACTATAGCAAGATATAGATTTTGAATTTTTTATAGCTCATATATAATGTGTAACTATAATATACATATAAGATCTACTGAAAAATAGTCTAAGATTCCAATTTAGGATCTATCACTAAAGATGCTCTAAATATTGAATGCCAGTAGACATTATCTTAAGGTTGTATATTCTAGACAATTTGAGTGTTTCTAGAGCGTATAGTAGCGCTCTTTTATCGATAAAATGATGAAATTCAACGTAAATCATAGATATATAGTTCCTTTAGTTATTGAAACCCTCCGTGTTGAAAATACATGCTTTCACCTTTATAAGCTTCGATGGCAATGTAGAGGAACAACAAATCATATTTTGTAGTGATTTCAATGGACCATCAGTTAACTTAGGAGTATATCAAAGGCAATTTTTTAAGATTTTGGAGATGTGGAACCCGCTCCAAAAACTTATTTAACCTCCCACATAGCCTAAGCTTCCGCCACATAGGAAGATATGAAATAAGAGTCAATTCTTTGAAATGAAAATCCAAATATGACTGAATATGTAGTTTCTCTAAGTTTTGCAACTCATTTATTGCAGAACATAGAGTGATTCCTAATCCTACCTTAAGGTCATTCAAGCCTAAGCTCCTTAATTGCTTTAACTTCTCTATTTCTCTGAAAAACTTTACTACATCATCATCTTCATTATGGCCTACACTTACATGATACAACATTTGTAGGGATGTCATGCCTCCAACACAATTCTTCAATTCACACAACTTCATATGACCCAAAATATGTCGTAGCTTTGTGAGCTTGCAAATCTCCTTTGGCATTTCCCAAGAATATAGGCCCTGTATGTCCAAGGTCTCAAGGTTTTGCAGCTTACCAATGAATTTCAAAAAACCTTTAGCTCTAATCCAACACCTTAAGCTTAAATACTTCAAGTGTGCTAGATTTCCCCAAATTTTAGGAATTAAACTCAATTGGTAATCTTCAAAATCAAGTACCTTCAATTACCTGTATTTGGGGATTCTTTCCACATATTCATTGATAACTTCACCAGAAAAAATAAGTAGTGACCGAATGTGTGAGCTTTCATTAGTCCCCATTAAATCATTGAAATAAGTTGCTATTGACTCATCTTCTTTACTAATATATTGGCAGAAGTTTATATCCTTGTATTTTCTAAGAATCATATCCCGTAATAGATCATGAACATGACACATCTTTGCTTTGCCATCTATGGTAAATGAAGATACTTGCACTAAACTTCTACGAATCAACTCTGTTAAATATTCTTGTGCAATGTCTTCCAAAGTTTTTCCTTCTTCATCTTTTACAAATCCTACAGCAATCCACTGTTGAATTGGTCTTTTCGATATAACTTCATAATATTCAGGATACATTTCAAAATACAACAAGCATGATTTAAGATTGTATGACAAATAATCATAACTGAAACATACAAGCTTCTGTATACCAATTAAATGAGAATTTTCTCCATCTTTGAACTTAGACTTTGGCTTACTTTTTTCCATTCAAATGGCATCTTTTCTTTGTCATCTAAAAGACTACCAATAACCACAATTGCTAGTGGCAAACCCTTACATTTTTCAACAAAGCCAAAAGATATATTCACGAGGCCTTTTGGACAACGTCCATTATTGTGACATCAAAATGCCCTTATGTAGAAAAGTTCTATAGATTTTTCAAAAGTTAAAATGCTATTAGCTATCAAAATGTTATGTTTTATTCCTAGCAACGTAATGTAAAAAGTGAATTCATTCAATTCAGATTCTAAGAGTAATTTCCAGCAAAACTTAAAATTTAATTTCATAAAACTAGTGATCAAGCAAATAGAATCAAGCATTGAGAACAAAATCAAACCACCAATAATGAGTAGAAAAGATATATATATATATATATATATATATATATATATATATATATAATATCAAAATAGATACATCAGGGTATGAAGATACATCCAATCTTGTGGAGAAACTAGTCGTTCATGGTATTGAGTACAAGATCAACAGATAAAATGATAAAGGATGGAATCCACGATCATTTCGATGTCAATCTCTGGAGCCCCAGCTTGGTTTTTTTTTTACTTTTGCTCTCACTATCTCAAAACCTCTTCACCTTATTTCTGCCATTCCCCTGGCTTTTAACTTTTGTTCAAGCTTTTATCAAGTCAGTGACAATAAAACTCACCCAGGCAAGTTCTACTCACTCTGGTGAATAGATATCTTCAAGCTAAAGGAATGTCACTCGCCCAAGCGAGCTATGTCTCGACCAGGTGAGTTCATCACCCTGAAACTCCCCTATTCTACATGTAGGCTTGCCCAAGTGAGCTCTGACTAGCCTAAGCGAGTGACAATTTACTTCACCTCTTCAAAATGACCCTTATCACTCTTCAACTTGGCTCTAATTTTTTTCCAACAATTGACCATCAAGACATAAGAGAGGCATGGATGAATCTTTTATATTATAAACAAAAACACTTATAAATGTACAATATATTAAACAACTAAAATTAAGGAAAGTTTCTAAAAAAACTATCAAAATCAAAAAATAAGTATTAACATTCTAATCCGAAAAACAACTAAAATATGACACTTATCCATATATGTGACTTAAGACTTTCAAAATCTTTAAAACTTATTAATCTGTTGTACTGATCTTGATTGACAATAAAAAAAATAAAAATAAAAAATATTGACCCGCATGGAATACTGGGTTCGAAGGCCATTTCTTATTTTCTCATGCATTACCCATGCTAGTTTTATTTAGTTTGAAAATTATTATCGATTTGTTACTTGAGTTTAATATAATAATTACAAGTCATTTTATACTTGGTGTTAGATACCAAATTGATTAATGCAGAATAAGGTTAGAGAAAAAATTGAGTGATACATACTAAAGTCACAAATGAAAATGATTTATAGTGTTTAAAGCTAGGAATCAAAATGACTAATTCTAAACATTAGAGATTAAAATGACTCATAGTTTACTTATTAATTTCAAAGATTAATATATATATATATATAATTTTATAAATTAAAATGACTGATAATTATCATTCAATAATTAATTTGAAGGGTTACTCATTTAAATCTTTGAATCTTTTTACAAAGTTTTACAGTAGTCCTCGAGCATTGAGATGTGTATTTTTAGGCTATGCTATGCATCAAAAAGGGTACTGATGCTACCACCCTCCAACTAGAAGAATGCTGAACAGAATTGATGTAGTTTTTCATGAAATCTTGTATTTCTCTTCACAGTCTGACCTTAGGGGGGAGGATTATCGAGAACTTCTAGACTATGACAGTGAGAAAGGTGAAGCTAATGGATGTGGGGTGGAAACTTAGAAACAAATGTTGCAACATTAGATTGTAATGGTGATTCCTCACTGGCTGGTATTTTTATTGAGAGTGAGGACAACTTGGAAACAAGTGGTACTAATGAAGTGGTGATTGAACCTGACGTAACTCCACCTACATCTTTGAATGAGCCCCTTAGTAACTGACAAGAACCACCCAATGTAGGGAAGCCCTTTCAGGTCTATACCTGCAGGTCCAAGGGTTCCAAAAGTCCAATATCCTAGCCTCAATTCTGTTGGGAGGAAGGATATTGGAAGTTAGTTAGGCTTTGTTTCGGAGTTAGGAGGGGGAAGAAAGGAAAGAGATTTAAGGGAAAAGGAGGGAAAGAAAAGGAAGGAAAATGAAGAAAGTTTTTTCTTCCTTATTTGGAAGTTAAAAATATATTAAGAGAGGAAAATAGAGAGTTAATAAGATAATTTTATAATTTTATTAACATTGGTTGGGATAGAATAGTAATTTTATTACTTTTCCTTCTAAAAATCCTTCAAATAGGGGATAACAATTTTTAAGCTTTGAAGGATTTCAAAGTAGTTTTAAAAATTCTTAAATCCTTTTCCTCAAAAATTAAAACTCTCAGACAAGAAGATTTCTCTATCTAAATCTTTCTCTTTCCTTCCTTCCCCTCCAAAATCTCTCTCCCAAACAAAGCCTTAGAGGAGAGAGAAATTTTGCAGAGAGTCTGTTATTAGTAGTGGGAGCGGATATTGAGTGAGTAAGAGGGAATTGTTTTGGGATTGGGAGTCGAGAGTTATTCTCTGATTTGGGGGAGCCTTGCTCTCAGATTGTTATTTGTATTCCCTTCGTTTATCTAATACAAATTGCAGAATCTCTGATAGGAATTATCTATTAGTAACACACCAAACCAATCATCTGCTGCTATGGATTTTCCTAATCATGTGTCTGATCTCTCCATAAAGCAATTACCGAACGCCATACTAGAGGTATTCCTAAACCCACTTATGAACCTACTCTCTCTCTCTAGTAAATCTAGATATCCCATGAGTAAATTTGTTTCCTACCACCGTTTGTCTGAATCAAATATGTCATTGGTAAATCATTTATCTACTGTAGCTATTCCTAACAATTTACAGAAGCCTTAGCTGATCACTGATGGATAGCTGCGATGAATGAGGAGATGACAGCTTTGCAACAAAGTGAAACATGGGAAATTGTTGACTGCACACCAGAAAAAAAACCTGGTAGGATGTCCTTGGATTTATACTGTGAAGTACAAAGCGGACAGTACAATTGAAATTTTTAAAGCGAGGCTTGTGGCAAAGTGGTATTCTCAAACATACAGTGTTGATTATAGAGACATTTGCTCCAATAGCCAAACTTAACACAGTTCAAGTGTTGTTATCTCTAGCTGTAAACTTAGACTGCCGATTATAACAATTTGATGTAAAAAACGTCTTCCTCCATGGAGAATTATCTGAGGAGGTTTATATGGAACTTCCACCATGATGTATAGTTCCAGAGAAGCATAGCCAGAAGGTGTGCAAATTAAAGAAATCATTGTATGGCCTCAAGCAATCCACAACGGCATGGTTTGGAAGGTTCAACAGCCAACGGTAGCTTTTGGCTATCACCAAAGCAACTCTGACCACACTTTGTTTCTAAAGAGACAACATGGAAAGATCACTACTCTTATTGAGTATGTGGATGATGTGATGGTTACTGGAAATGATCGAGGAAAAGAAGAGCTCTACAAGACTATTTATCAAGAAAATTTGAAATGAAAGATCTAGGTCCTCTGAAATATTTTCTTGGGATAGAAGTTTCCCAATCAAAAGCAGGAATTTCTCAATCCCAAAGAAACGGGCATGGAAGGGTGTCATCCTGTTGATACTCCAATAGAAGAAGACTTGAAATTGTGTTTAGAACCACATCAGATTCCTGTTGACAAAGGGAGTTATCAAAGGCTTGTAGGAAGACTGATGTACTTGAACCACACCAGATCAGATCTGACTTATGCACTAAGTGCTGTTAGTCAGTATATGCATAACCCGGGAGAACAACATATACATGCTGCCATGCACATCTTAAGGTATTTGAAGTCAGCTACTGGAAAAGGTATTCTCTTCACTAAACACACTGATTATCAAAGCATAGATGCATATACAGGTGCTGATTGGGCTGAATCAATAGATAATAGAAGGTCTACCTCAGGTTACTTCACATTTGTAGGTGGCAATCTTGTTACTTGGAGAAGTAAAAAAAACAAAATGTGGTTGCATGCTCTAGTGCACAAGCTGAATTTAGAGGTTTTGCACTTGCTCTTGAAGCATTATGGCTAAGACTGCTTTTGGAAGATTTGGGTTACTCAAGTAGGCAACCAATTAGGCTTTATTGTTTTTTTTAATCAGAAAATAAATAAGTATATTAATATAAGAGTACCAGAGAGATAAACAACCAGTTCTTACCACAGGTTAGAAGCTATAATACCAAGTTATTGAATAAAATAGCAATAAACCTGAGGACCCAAAAATTAGGTTTTATTGTGACAATAAAGCTGCCTGTGATGTTGCCCATAATCCAATACAACATGATCACACAAAGCATATTGAAGTGGACAGATTTTTCATTAAGGAGAAGTTAGACAGAAAATTGTAACTAGACCAGAAGACCAGCAGGCTGATATTCTCACCGAAGCAGTCTCAAGCAGTGGTTTAAAAAATTTTAAGCATGAGTGATATTTATGCATCAACTTGAGAGGGAGTGTTGAGATGTCTTTCCTTAATTAATTACGGTATTGCAAAGTTACCTGATATAAATTCATTGACTTATATTTGGGAGTATTTGTAGGGATTAACTTAATTATAGGGATTGGTTTTTCTTTTTAGAGATTTATTTCCTCTGTTTTTGTATAACCTCTCTGCTGTATATAGACAGCTCTTGTAATAATCTGTTATATATGAATGACAGATTCTCAACACCATCAACCTTCTATGTATTGGAAAACCTTAACTTAGTTTTAATGGGCCACCAAATCTCGATTGAGGGGCCATTGACACACATACATGATACATAAGTATATATTTGAAATGACTCATCAACCCTCTCATTAATTCACAGTCGTTTGTAAAGCTAACTATTTTTTATCTCTATTCGATACACACATAAGAAATGAGTATACACACACACACATATATGATGACCCATCAATCCTCTTAGTCTTAAATGCTGTACCTAGGAATCATCATGATTTTCCAAGATTTATGATTATGGGGAATCGTAATTCTCAAGCATGAAAAAACTTTCTTGATACCAAATGCCTCCTAAAAGTAATCATATCAATTTTCCATCTATTTCAGAAACCTGCCAATATTATTCATGGACAATTCTGTTATGTTCATGGATGTTGGATACGCTATTAAGGCAAAAAATTAACATCACAAATGATGGAGTTACTCCTAAAATATGTACATTTTTGTCAATTTGCCTTGAAGTTCTAGATCCCTACCACAGTCAGTAGTCGCAGCAATAGGAATGGAAGAATGGATTGGTGTTGAGTTATCCTGATTCTGAGAGGGTTTCAGAATATGCTCAGCACCTGGACTAAGTTTAACAGGACCAGATATTTCCACGCCATCCCGGTCAGAAGAATCAAAGCCAAGATAGCTTCTTGGATTTAGATTCTGAACCGCATTCTGACAACATTCACTTCTTGCACCCACTTGGAAATCAAGTTCAACTTCTCTTGTGTTTCGCTGCACAGCCATGGCAGTTAAGTTTGTCTGCACTTCAATTATAGGTAACATATTAGATTTTGGAGGATCAACAAGACTAGCTGAGGGTCTCCTCCTGGAATTGGTGCATGGATGATAGTTTTTGGCAATCATATCAAATTTCGCTTTGTCAGTGACCTTAAATATGTTTCTACAACCACTATCTATGGCAGAGGGCGGTTCCATAATGGGGGAAACTGAAGCATGTGGAGAATGAGGACCAGCAATTGATGTTGGGCAAAGAATGGTCTTCCTGGGAAAGTGAGAAGTCACAGAATTAGGAGGATACAAAACATCTGCAGAATGATTCACAAATGGGACAGTAGAATCATTTCTCCATGCATTATGAGGAAAACTTGTACTTGAAGAGCTTCCAGATGGCCTTTCATGTGTTGAGCCTAAGGACCATGGTGGCAAACTTCTATAGGACCTCTTGCTCCAGGATGATTTGGCCTGTTCTTCAACAATTGGGTGCAAGAAGGGGAATCCAAAGGATGAATTCGTGACACGGTGGTGCTGCTTCTGGTCATTCAGGTCACCACTGCATAAAGTAGACTGATTGAAATTGCAAGGACTAGAGGGTACCTGAGAATGAAAGCAGAATCCTTGAGGTTTAGCTCCAGATATAAACTGCTCAGGCAAGTCTTCAGGTGGCCTATTGTATATTGCACACGAAGTAGGTGCTTGGGAAATAGTATGCAAATTAGTACTAGCATTTCTGCTAAATCCAAGGCTTCCATTTTGAGATATATGATGACTACTTCGCAGATTAAGAAATTCAGAGTTTGTACCTTTCATCAAGGTACTTTGTAATGCCTGATTGCTTCGAATTTTCACCGATTGAAACACATTCTCATTTTGTGTCTGTAATTGCGAACCAGATGCTGAATCTGGCATGTAGCATCTTCCTAACAAAGAATTGTCCCTAGCAAAATCTACAGAATAATGCCTTCTGGGTTCCTCTTCAGCCCAAGGAACTCCAACAAATTTTTGCTTTTCTTTGATGCTTCTACCAATCAGAACATCTTTACCCATCAACCTCATTGTTGGTTGGCTGGAACTAGGTGAAACAAGACCCGAGCTTCCTCTTGGTGAAACCATTCCATATTCCTTGTGATTTGGCATCTTTTCAAGTTGATTCTGTTCAATGACAGGGTTTCTCATGAGGTTCAACTCTGAATCAAATGGCTCGACATGGTGATTGGAACACCAACCAGAATTATGCTGATAGATATCTGCTCTCTTCCTTCCATGTAACTCTCTAACACCTAAACTGCCTGAATAGTGAGGAAATAAATTTACCCGATCTTGAAATGTCTTATGAACAACATGCCTCTTACCGATGCATAAATATTCCTGGCTATTTTGATGGAAAACATCATTCACAGGTAAGTCGCTTAAATAGCCTCTTAATGTACATGATGCCTCAGTCTTGTTCATCTCAACTTTTCCACTTGAACTTAAGTTGATTAGCTCACCATGAGAATTGAGTGGCAAACCATAAAAGCTCTGCTCCATGCAGGTATTCCTTATACTTCCTTTCCCCCAGCTAGGCAAGAGAAACGAATTATCAATCCTATCTGCAGAAAACGTGCCTGACAATGATCTGCCACCCAAAGCTTGGCCAGTGTTATCATTGTTTTTATAGGTGTGCAATGGAAATTCAGGTCTCTCATTTACTCCGTTACATGAAGCAGAATAAGAGGGTGAAGGCTCCAAATATGTCCTTGTGTTTGCATTTTTAGAATGAAAAGTTGGACCTCCCAAATGATCAATGAACTTTCCAGTGTAACTAAAAGCTTCAGATTCACACGCTTGTGTATTTATATCAGAAGTCGCCCCCCCTTGAAATCCTGAAAGAGATCTAGAAAAGTCACCATATGGAGAAACTTGCACTGTAGTTGTGTTGCCTCTATGGAACCGGTCTAAATTATTATCACAAATCGTTGCATTGGATAATGATTCAGATTTCTCTTCTAAGTGCTTTGATTTCTCTTCACTGGTACATGGCTTTAATTTTTGTACAGCAACATGTCCGAGAGTATTAGAAAACTGTTTATTTTCAACCATAGGACAAACCTCCTTTGCCTTATCTGTGTTAATTGCAGTGTTGTCATTTCTGTTTTCCTCCAAATTCACAGTTCCTTCATCATTTCTGTTTTCCTTTGTCTTATCTGTGTTAATGGCAGTGTTGTCATTTCTGTTTTCCTCCAAATTCACAGTTCCTTCATCATTTCCAGTGAACTGCTCCTCTCCAAATGAAGAAGCCAGCGTATCTGAAGACAAACTGAACACAGTTTCATCAAAAGAGTTTCTCTTTTGTGGACCAAGTACGGAATCCTCAGCAGAAAATCTCACATGCTTGTCTGTTAACAACACTTGAACATCACAATGGCTTTCCTCGGTACCATCTTGAATATTACTACCACTTGAAGTACTTTCAGAAATGTGTTTGTGATTCTTAAGAATGCCTCGAATGAGAGACACTGCCTTTTGTTGCTTTCCAACTGAGTCCCAGTTTTTCACTTTTTCCTTATTTTCTTCTGATAATGTCTTTAAACCCAATTTCTTTTCATGAACAGAAGAAGCATCAATGTCATCAAGTTTAACCTTTTTATTCCCAACAGTGCCTTGCTCTCTGAAACTATATACTGAATTCTGCATCTTACGCTTGTAAACATCTCCCTGAGACATTAAAAATTAACAAACCTGACTAAGCTTAATAATAATAATAATAATAATAATAAATAACAACAATGACACATTAAAGGTAAGTGACAGAAAGTCAAGATTTCAACTCCAACATCCATTGCAACAGAAGGGAAAGAAGCGGGGTGGGGCCGACCTCAATGGCCGACCTCAATAACTCAATGTAATCAAATTTCCTCTTCTTTCATTATGCTATGTTTGGTAATGTTTGGTAGGAAAGAAAGAAAATAGACAGAAAGGAAAACACGAATAAAGATATTTTTTTTTTAAATTAAGAGAAAATAGATAAAAAAAAAAGAAAGAAAAATTGATTTATAGAAATAAAAATAAAAATTTTTCTTTTCTTCCATTTCCTTTCAATTCAAATTTTAAATTTATGTTTTCCTTTTCACTCTCTTTCTCCTATTCCAAACATAGGCTTAAGCTTCTGCCTTTCAAACAGAGGAATTACGCTTCTTAAAATTAACACGTATCCCCACCCATGCTTTATAAGAATAAATATAAATGATTTATAAACTACTTAAAACATTGACGGTCAGATCTGTCATAAACAGGCAAGAAACTCAAGATTGAGACATAGAAAGTCATTTGAGTTTTTTTTTAAAAAAAATCACATAACTTTTTAAGTTACAAATGACATTAAATCAACCATTCATATTTATATATTATTATATGTCTAAATTTATCCCTCTCACTCACAACAAAATCATCCTTTCACTAGACATGTCCCCCACATACACATATAGTTCAAATAAATATTATTACTAGAAATAAAATAAGAATATAAAAATACAAATATTTCATTTTGTTTTGTTATTTTAAAAGTTAGTTTAATTGATAAAAATTTATTTTAATCAAGATTCGAAAATATTTCATTGTACTTAATTAATTGAAAGGATTTAAGTATAGATTAAAATAATTAAGAAAAATCAAAATCTTTTTTAACAAGATAAATAGTTAAAAACTAATTATAATATTTTTATTTGATATAAAAATTCGTGCGACAGATGTTATTAAAATAAGAGAAATACATAATTACATAAGAAAGAACGTACATATAGAGTTTATCTTAGAATTACGAATCCAATTTATAATATACAGTAAATAAAATAAAAGGTATGCCTTTCAAGAAAATTTGCTGCGAAGCTTCGTTAAGGCATGCATCCATTTGTTAGTGGTTTTCTAAAAGAAAAGTTACTTTTTCAATTAAACTATCTTTTAAGAATTTATGTATTTTTTTAAAATAAAACTTTAAATACTATTTTCTAAATAAAAAATAATCACAAAATTTTTTAGAAGAAATAATTATAAACTTATCAAAATTAAAAAAAAATCATAAGTGCAGTGTCAAAACTTAATAATCAGTAAGTAATTCCTTAATAATAATAAAAAAAAAACAAGTAGTAATTAATAACCCCGACCATGCCATGATACTAATTACCTTCGTTTTCCTCTTTAAAAGAAACAACCAATACATTTAGTATAGTAGAACATGATTAATTTATGAGTTTAATTTGATGCGATTCTTTCTTCCAACCAATTATGTAGTATATAAAAAAATATCTAATATCAAATCATTAAATGATGTAACATCATATCAGTTAAACATAATTCATTTTTTTATACTAACCTCATCAAAATTAATTTTTAATGAAATCCTAGATAAGCTTTTTTTTAAGAAAAAAAAAGATAAACTTCTTTTTGGATTCAATATATTAATTTATATTTTATAAAAAATATTGATTTATAAAAGAGAAATGAATATGCGTTATATCCAACGTCCTCGTAATAATGGGGTATGATTTTAAAGAAGGAAAGATAGAACTTTTTTAAATTTTAAATTGAGAAATTATATGATATTTTGAAAATATATAAATTATTAAGTAACTATATTTATGCTAATTTATCATTTTAATCTTATAATTTTTAAAAATTATTAAATTAGAGAATACTCATTACATATAAATGAAAATTTTGCTTTCTTTTTTCTCTTCGAAAATATAACTCTCAAAACATATCTTTAATTAAAATGATCAGTCTACATATCCTTCGTAATAATTTTAAGTTTTTAGTTAAAAAAAAATTAAAGTCCAATTGTTATACATTTTCACAGGAAAATTTTTCTACCATTCCATTGAGTTCACACATCATTACAAGAGTTCAATTTCCTAACTAGTGACGGTGAGTTTGTGATATAATGTTTTTTTAAACAATATATGACTATACAAAGATCATCGTGTAAACATATTTTTCCCTGATTTAAAAATTAAACTCATAAATATAAATATGACATATTGTATTTAGAATTGAACTGTAAATGTAACCAGCGTAATGTATGGTCATGAGTGCTTTGTTTCCAAATCTTATCTTATTTATAAGAGGAAACAAATCATTTTAACTAACAGTATCAACTGCTTTGTTAATACAAGAAAGTTTAATGAGCTTATTCAATTTTTAAAACGTCTAGCTATAAATGAAGTAAGCTTATGCATTAAGTAATCTATCACTATATATTAAACTTCAATCCTCGTTTTTTTATAATTTATATATATATATATATATATATATATATATATATATATATATATATATATACACACACACGTGAGTGTACAAAGTGTCTTTCTCATGCAGCGTCTTCCGATCATTTCATGAAGTATGAATTGTAAATTTTTATACCAACATAAATTAATACTCAAATTTTATAGCAAATTAATACTCAAGCTTTCTTAATTCTTTAACCAATGCTCAAAATTATTTAATGAACATGAAGTATAATTAGGTATTTATAAATTATGCCATAAGAAAAAGTATTTATAAATTATTGTTAAAATTAATTGTATTCAAAAGTTTTTAAAATTAAAAAATTGAAGTATATATTCAAAATTTAAAGTTATATTTTTCATTACCAATAAAATAACATATTAATAATTAAATTAATATTTCTTTAATATTTTAATTTATATAATTTATCCATATTTATAAATAGTCGTATGATATAGTCGTTACTAGAGTTATATATATCACAATTCAGAAGAAAAAAAAAGGATAAAAAAAAGTTATATATATCATGGTTGGATTCAGTTCAATATATACCTTCTGATCAGTTCTAACAACAAATTTTTCTACTTTGATTTTTCATTGCATTTTACGGCATAAAAAAAAAAACTAGAATTGTAGTAACTGAATAATCGTATTCTGTAACACAATATTCACTTTGACTAATCATAAAGGCCGGGGCAACTTTATATTTGATAGAATAGTATATAAAGTTCTTTAATATACCGGCAAAAAAGGTACGAATAATTTTAGTACAGACCAGTCTTATCAATTTTCCTATAATTTTAGTACAAACATGTCTTATCAAATAATTTAGTTCTTAAAGAAAAAAAATTATTAAATAATCTTTTAAAATTATAAATTTAGAACCTGTTAATCCTTTAACAAGAGGCTAAAATATCTCATATTTAATTACAATCTTTTAAAGACTAAATAATTTTTCTTTTTTTAGGATCAACGTATCACTGATGTAATTTAATTTTCAAGAACTAATTTGGATATTCATCGATTATATTTACAGGAGTAGTTATGCTAACAATTTTAAAACACTTACATGTAGCTAGCAAAAGTACAGCAAACAGCTAATATTACATAATTATTATAATAATCATGATGACATAATATTATAATCACGCACATTTTAATAATAGAAAAATCTAAATAGAGCATCTATTTTATGGTAAAAAAAACTGATTAGTAAATTTTCTTTAAATAAAAGCTGAGAAGTTTGAATTAATAAATTTTACAAAGAAGGAATGTGCAAATAAATGCATGAATCTTGATGTTGAAAACATATTTTAAATTTTTCTTCTTGATGTATAAAAACTCATTACTTGATAGACATGGAACAAAAAAACAGGATGATCATAGAATCAGAATAAGAAGATGTTCGAAGGTAAAGTTACAACCAAAGTCAAATGAATCTTTGAAATTTCTAGAATTAAAACAAGACCGCAGACGTCATCTTTTCTAAGAGAGTCCAACCGAATCCAACTTTAAAATTGGACTGCATTAATAGTCCCGGTTTTTGAGTACATATCCAGTCTAGTAAAAAGTTAACACCGACCAAAAAGATCGCATTATCGGCGTCGTGCAACCCTCTATCAGTGTACTGATGATATATATCAGATAGAATTACCATCTACTTGTATTATTACTTTCGGGCTTATCTTTCCCATGGCTATATACTCTCCTCCTATAAGTTCTGATCTGTTTGCCACTCATTGATTCCATTTTTATCTAAAAGATAAGGATTATTCAACAACCAAATTTCATGTCCCACTTTTCATACCTTTTCTATTTGAGAACATAAAGACTGTACATTAGATTTTTTAATTTTCTAAAAACAATCATTAAATGAATAATTATAATCATGTAATACAAATAATATGATTATAACATTATTTAAAAATAACACTCGGGAAAAAATTCAAAAACTCCTATTCACTTGGCTTGACAAGAATAAAGTTTTCTCAATATTTATTTTTCTTTCTATATCACATCATTCATTTTATTTTATATTTTTCTTTTTTTATCTCTCTCTTAATTTGCAAAGCTATTGTACGAAAGTGTTGAGTATAATTAATTATCTTGTAAATAACGAGCTATATATTCTAGACTATCACACAACACTTTCCATACGAAAAGTCTCACAACACTAAAATCATTATAGATGTATCGCCACCTACCCCGCCTTTACTCACGAGTCATGGCTATAACTGCATATAAACAATATATAGTAGCATTTCATAGGATAACGCCCATGAGATAAAGATCCATACCCAAACCAGTATAAATTTTCAGACGAAGTGTCCCTCTCGTTCGCATGGCATAACAAAACATACCTATAGATTATAGACCCAATAATCAACGATCCTTCAAATTCTGAACCTAATTCCCTCACACAGATCCCACAAACCCAAACCTCATCATATATCCAGCTGTAAGCTGTGTATCCAACCTATGTCATAGAAGAGAAATACACTACTTATCCAGTTCCCCATGGACCATAAGATAATTACCCCCAAATTATTTGCTAATAATAGTAACAACATATAATAAAAATAAAATAAAATAAAATATCATCATCATTAGACTCAAGTCTTCCACCTAGCAGCTAGTAACCCATGTCATGAATATCTAGGCCCTTATCTTCTTCACACAAGTGCCAAGCTAAAAACCACTCCGTTCCTCTAATCACAAACGTGACGCTATCTCTCAATCCACCCCTTTTTTCAGCATCAATTTTATGCAGTAAAAGCCACGCGTAGGTTCGCAAACCTATTATCGAATGGCACCCTCAACTCAGAAACACTCTTGGGTTATATTTTATGCCTCAAAACCCACAAATTTAATCCTTACTTGCCACGATTTAGCTGCAAATTATGGGAACTAGCATGCATACACGAAAGATTAACTTATATTTTAATATAACATGATGACAAATTGACAATAACATGTATAACAACATACATAAAAATAAAGAAATAAAAAAAAGAAACATACCTTCTTCGCAGTGAACTCCTTGTTTAGCTTCTTGTTTTTCTTCTTTCTCCTTTTGTTTATCTTCTTACTTTCATCGTTTAGAATCACAAAGCCACGCTTTTCCACCTTGTTTTTCTTCCTCGTGATAACCTTCTTCAACTTTTTCTTCTTCATCACGTTGTTGTTCGTACTCCTTTTGAAATTCTCAAACTCTTCTCCATTCTCTTCGTTTTCATCTTCTTTCTCAGCCTCCGCCGTGAGTTTGCCGTCTGCGACGGCGTTGATTTGCGGCGTGACGGTGAGAATTTCGGCGAGAGAGCGCTTCTTCGGCGCTTTCGGCTTCGGATTATTCAAACTCAGTTCCAGCCACAACTCATTCTTCTTCATCGCCATTGCCAGACAACCGTCGATGTGCGCGTTCGCCGCGGTCACCGTTGCGGTGTTGAAAACCCTACAAACAGGACAAAGCATCTCCGATTCCTTCTCCTCATCCGCGGAATTCGAGTTTCCTCCAACGGATTTCACCGAATTGAAGGAAATTCCGTTGGATCTCAAGGCCTCGAGCCGCTCCGAGAGCCACCGAAACTTCGTGACCGTAATCGAAACCTCGCCGGAGTCAAACGGCAAACGTTTCAACACCGTCTCGATCTCCGGCGGCGGCTTCTCCTCTTCAACATCGTCTTTCATCTCGAAAATCTCCGAGATGGAGCGTCTCTTCGGCGCCTTCGGTTTCGACCGCCTCATCCGCTGCCGCTCCTCCCTTACCATCCGCGCGAGGCAACCGTCGATGTGAGCGTTCACCGCCGTCAGCGTCGCAGCGTTGAAATCTCGACACACCGGACAAACCAGCTCCACCTTCTCCTCTTCCTCCACCACCGAATCTTCCGCGCATCCGCCGGTAACTAACTTATCCTCTTTCTCCGATTCACTCTCGTGGGAAACCATCCCATTCGGTTGATTCAAACTTTCTCCTTCTCCACCGGCACCGGCAAGGTCATTGGACGACCGCCGCGACTCCGAAATACTCATCGGAGGCAGCCAGGACTCGGCCTCGTCGCGGCTGAGTCCGGAGGCGGCGAATGGCCAGCATTTGAAAACGTCGACTGACCTCATCTTGGAAGTGTAGTCCCTGCCACACCGAATCATAACCGCAGAAAGAAAGAAAGAGACACAGTTAGTTACAGTCACAGTCATAACAGTGAAAACAAATTAAAAATAAATAATCACAAAATTAAAATTAAAAAATATAAAAAAAATAATGAAGCATATATTATATGCCTTATGGAGAAGCTATGGAATGTAAGTGCCATGATGAAGATAACTAATGAGAAGAAGATGAAGATAGAGAGATGAGAGAGAAAGGGGGTTTTGGGTTTTAGAGAGAGGTAATGGTGGTGATGAGAGAAGAGAAGAGAAGTGATACTGTGATAGTAGTATTATTTCTTTAGTTTATTTTCCCGCTGAGGAAAAGAGTGATGTTTTTTTCCGTAACAGTTTAGCTTTATATGTGTGTTTGTTTTTTTTATCTTAAATTTATGAGTGAAAAGGACTTATGATACATACACCTATCAACGAGGAAATAACTTGGACACATCATATTCTTTCTGTACTTTTTATTTATTTCATTCAAATTATAATCACTTGTATTTTGGGAATAGAACATTTGGTAAACATTATCGTTAGAATGAGACATAATAATAAATTCATCATTAAAAAATTTAAAAAATTATTTTTATTTTTAAATATGTAAAAATATTACAAAATAATTATGTCATTAAATATTTATGAAATTACTTTATTATTAAATTATTTTATTCAAATATTGACTAAATAATAAATTATATTATTTGAAAATTAATATGATATTAAATTGTAAAATTTAGACATTAATTTATTATTAAATTATTTATGAAATTAATTTATTATATTTTTTATATAATTAAAAATTAAATTTAAATTATTTATTTTTAATAATTAATTTATCATTGCCTTTCACTTTTAGTCACCAAAATCAATATTTACCGAAGAAAATTTCTAAGATTGGTGTTCAAATCTTGATTTAATTAAATGCCACTGTAAACACGTAAAACTATTATTCATCATTGGTTTCTTACAGTGGGGAAACAGAGAAGAGAGTGTGAAAATAGGAGGAAGGAGAGAAATTATATATCTTTTGTATGGTAAAAACAAGACAGGGAAGAAATTAAAAAAATGTGAGATTCGTATTTTTTTAGGTTTAATTTTTTTCTATAATTCTAATAATGTTTTCTTTTAGTCCATAAAACATTTCATCTTAGTCATATGTATATATAAAAAAAAAAAAATAACTCTTTTTGTCTTTACCGCATAAGATTGTCTAAAATCGCTATAGAATTGAAATTGCCTAAATTTTTTTGTAGTTTTTTACTGTTACTTTTTATTTTGTAATAATTTTAAAGGATTTGTATATAACGACGCATGGCAATTTCAAAATGGGTCATTTCAAACTAGAAGAACTACAATCAAAAATTGTTTCAACTATAAAGATGAAGAGAGTAACTAAATAATAATTATTTTTTTATTTATATTTTTGTGTTTCATATTTTTTCTTTATTTTCTTTAAAAAACACTTGATTTTTATTTCTATTTTTCACATATATTTAATTCATTTTATTTATCTTTTTTCATTCACTCTATTTCTTTTTTCCCTATTAAACACTCCATAGAATTGTCTTATGAATAGTTTTTTTAATCTTGTGCATGTTCTCGATATTATTTAATTAAGGTTTATAAACTCTTTATTAAATTACTATTTGGTAAAAAAAGGATAATTAAATAAAAAATAATAATTTGAATGTAATACAACAGACTGTGTGATGATGACATTAGACTCTCCCATAACGGGAGATATAAACTTCTAGTGATACATATCACGCGTATTAATTAATTCCCTAAAACTGGTTAAAATAATATTAGGGTGAAACCATTTATAAAATAATATATATTAAATTATCTTTTCAGTTATTCACACTTTTCAGATTGAAAATGAAATAAAGAGAGAGACATATTAAAAAGACCTTTCTTGATTTAGTCTATAAAAAGGTAAAGTCATACTTCATTTGTTGTTGTTTTTTTTACAAAGACGGAAATATTTAAAACATTTTTTTACAATTCTATAAAAAAAAATTACAGTAACAGTAATGATGTTTAAATGAAGGATATCACACAAATTATCTAAGTCCTCACAGCTGAGCCAATTTCAGTGGGTTTAAAATGTTTGAACTTGTGACTAGCTATAAATTACTCAAATCTCTTATTATTAATAGCTTGTTCACCTTTGATTTTGACAAAGAAACAATTGCATTTTTAAAATTATTTTATAAAATTATAATTTGTAAAATTATAAAAGAATAATTATATTTTAAAGAAATTATTCCAATCACAAACTAAATATAATGTAATAAAAATAATGTGAAAATGTTATCAAAGAATATTACAATAAGTTTTTTGATGCAATCATAGGGGAATGTTAAGAAAGAATATGTATAAAAATTGTATAATTTTATGAATGAAGAATGTGTGTTTAGATATGTGCCAGCCTGTTTGAGTGTTAATGGGATAGTAAACATTATTTAAGTTTCTAATAGTAATGAGAAGAAATATCTGACGCATTTCCGATTGAAATCCAAACACTTACATATCAAAATCTTCGATGAACAAGAATTGTAAGGGAAAAAACAGAAAGAACGTACATAAATTATGAACCAGGAAATATTTTTATTTGTTTGATAAGAAAAGAGAAATAAAGTTAAAAGGGTTGATGTATCAAATGTATTAAGTAGGTTAGCTGTGACTTGGGTTGGATTCTCATATTTCTTCTATCGATAGAACATGTTTGAAAACACTTTAAGATCGAATTGACAAATTAATTTTGTAATGTAAAAGCTATATCTATTAGCTTTTGAAAATTTTATTCAAAACCTGAAAAATTACATCCAAAACATCAAATCAAACACACTCATAGAGGCGCATGGTGCATCTAGCGTCCCCCTCCACCTCCGTGAGGCGCATGGCGCCACCAACGTCCCCCTCCATGGCGCGTGACTCCACCACTCTAGCTCCCCTTCCGCAGCGCATCCTCGTGGCATGGAGCGCCACCTAATATCCCTATGGATTTTTCAGTTCGTTATTCTCTTCATTTACTTTCTCTCTTCCTTTTTCATTATTGTTACTTCCCTCTACAATCTATTTGGGAGAAAGACATTAAAAAAAAAAAATAGAGTGATGAGGATTTTAAGAGTCTTGTAGAAGATTTCATCTTCCTGAAGATCTTATTTCTCTCTTTAATAAAAGATCTCGATCGACAAGATTTCATCTCAAGATTTTCTATTAAAGATGTTCTAATATATGCATAAAAAGAACAAATATTTTTTATATTTTAATATATGATAAAATACTTAATTTATATAATAATTCTCTTGGTTATTTTGTATATCTTTACATCCTCCATTGGTTTGAGGTCCCCCTCCACAGAAAACACACTTCAATTCTTGCCCAGCTTGAAGAGAAGAAAATTGAGGCTACACATTACACGATCGTATTTTTCATCAACTATTTGGAGAGGTTTTCTTAACTGATGATAAAGTATTTTATTTATTTTGTGCTAGCATAACATTCTTTGTTAAGCTCCATACAATTGGCTTCTAGAGCTGCACAAAATCTTGGCCTTAAAAATATACATGCTTAATTATTGTTTTTATCTCTGAATTTGGAAGTGTATTATTTTTAGTCCTTCAATTTTGAAAAATTACTATTTTAGTTTTTGATATCATAAATTGATACTCTATAATGATTTTTAAGTACTTTATGACAATTTTTTTTAGCACTTTATGATAGATTTTAAATGTATCTTAAGTGGTTAAAAATAAAAATTAATTTAAGACAGTTAAAAATCATCATAAAGTATCAATTTATTATTTAGAAATTAAAAAATACATTTTTCAAAATTCAGAAATTAAAAAATCGTTTTTAAATTTTAGAGACTATAAAAAACATATATCCCAAAAATTTAATGACTAATACAGTCATTAAGCCATATATATATATATATATATATATATATATATATATATATAGTGACGGATCTAGGACCCTGGATCAATGGGATAATTTATTTAAAATATAAAAATTGATAATTATTATTATCATATGAGATAATTGTATTTAAACACAAAGATAAGAGGTACAAAATATAAAATTTTAAGATAAATATTTGTATTTTATTAAAATAAGAGGATGCATTTACTTACTCTTATATTTGAATTGATAAGGATGTTCAAATATATAAAATTAGAGGATTCAAAATATAAAATTATGGGGTACAAAATATAATATTTTTTACATTTTATTAAAATAAGATGGTGTATTTACTTACTCTTACATGTGAACTGATAAGGAGGTTCAAATACATAAAATTAAAGGGTGTAAAATATAATATTTTAAGACAAATACTAGTTTTTTTATTGAAATGAGAGGGTATATCTGTCCACCCTCTATCCCATATAAATCTGCCAATTTATATATATGTGTGTGTGAGAGAGAGACACAATTCCGTAAAATAAACATTACTACTAAATTTAAAAAGGATTAATTAAGTTTTAGTTGCTTAATTCTTTCATATTTCAAATTTTAGTCTTTTAATTTTTTTTGACATTTTTTAGGTTTTTATTAATTGTTTGGTCAATATTTTCAGTTTCTTTAAAAAAATTCTCGTTTTTGTCTTTTATGTATTTTTATTAGTCAAAATTAGTTTGTTTTATCTATTTTTAATTCCTTATTTATTTTATATTTGAGACTAATTTTGAGCAATAAAAAAAGAGAAACTAAAAATGGACAATTTTTTTTAGAAAAACTACAAGTCATGACAAAAATTAATAAATAACTAAAAAAATTAAAGTAATAAAAATTTAATTAACTCATTTAAAAATAAAACATATGATAAATCAATAATTGAACCTTGCATGAAGATATTAAAGAACTGCAGAGATCGTGGTCCAGTTGCCGGTGGATGGGTGACTCATTTATCTCTGTGAACTACTAAATATCCAGATCACAATGTCATGGATACATTATTGTAAGGACCGTTTCAAGTATATCATTTATTCATGTTAATAAATTTAGTAAATTTAATAGTATGCATGCATGCACGCATTTCAAATTGTCATGACATATATAGAAAAAAAAAATATGAAAAAGGGAGATGTATTATTTTTAAAATTAAATTTAAAGTATTTTAAAATATTAAAATATTAAGAAATTGACTTCCTGACAGATATTTTTTCATACACACATCTCAAAAATCTAACTGAAAACTACATGCTTAATTAAGAGACAATACTATTTACTAACTATTTTTTGTTATTATGAAGCGTTAGGCCAATCACTCTCCACCCTTGAAAAGTACATACATTTATATAACTTTTTTTTATTGAAAAACTCTTTTTCCTTAAAATAAAAAGTTGACTTGCTTACTAATTAATTTAATAAAATATTTTATTAATCACACCAATAAGTAATGTTTTGGACTAAAAATTACATTTTTCTAGAGAACTAATTTTAAACTAATTTTACTTTGTTATCTCAAATCCTTAAGAAATAAGAATTATGATAAAGGTTATTCAGGCTAACTTAGTTTTTAGTATTTTTTTACTAACTGAAAAATCTATTTGTCTATTTAGTAAACAATTTTTTTAATAATTTTTAGTATTTTTTGAAATATTGTTTGAAGTAATATTTTTTATATATTTTTCTATTCTTATCCTTAATATATTTATTATTTTCTAATTTTATTTTTTAATAAATCATAATTTTATTATTTTTTTGTTATTATACTTTTTAACTACTTCAATAATTAATTTTACTAAATATTTATTATTTAATAAATTAATTTTTTAATTTTCAACTACCAGTTAAATTTTTAACTTTAACTAACTTCTTAACCTGTAGTTAGATTTTCAGCTAATTTTGCTTAAGATAACAATAATCTCTACAAAAATGACAACTTATCATCATTATCACAGTATATATGGACAATACCGGCTGGTAACAAGTTTATCATTGTAAACAATGTTTTAAAAAACTAAACCGGGTAGTAAATTAGCAAAGGTATTAGCTTATGTCTTATTAATTCAACTTTATAGTTGAATCAGGAATAAGAAAATATAATTTTATAAAATATCTCTTAAGCAATTATAAAACTGGTATAAAATTGTGAGAAAATTAAGTTAGGTGCATTTCTAATTAGTATAAAAAAAATCATATTACATGTCAAAAAAAATAAAAAGTTCATAATTAATGGACAGTAAAATAGTAATAGTTCATGTAAACATATCATATATGAATCTATATTTATTAAAAATGTAGATAAAAATAATTAGAAAGAGAACAAACAATTGTTTCTTGTTTCTTTCTTGAAAAGTCGCCTTTTACCAATCCTTTCCTTACTCTTTTTCTTAATTGGATATTTGCCCCATAGTTTTTTAGGTTGCTCCTGATCCGATCCTTTCTATTTTTCTACTTTTCTTTTCTCATTAAAGGGATCGACCGACTTAATTTCTATGAATTCCAGTTTTCCTATTTATCATGACATAGAATTATACAAAAGGTGCTTCCAAATATATGATCAATATTCAATTATACTGATCATACATATTCTCTAAACTTGCAAATTTCTTTTATTATATAACTCAAATATCATAATATCTTTGTAGTTTGTAGGCACCTCGTCATTCAAAACTACAAACTGAGAAACAGTAGCAAAAGGACAGGAGCAGTCACCTAATTAAGATTCAATATACTAGAAAGATAAGAAAAATGTGATCAGAGCCGTATTTTGTTAAATTATCTTATCTTTTCTTAACAAACAGTAAGAAAGATCAGTTTGACTCTGAAGGTGCTGGTTCTCTTTTAGGCTGGTCTTTCTGAACTAGCTGCCTACTAGAGTGAATCTGTCTCATATATGATAGTGTTCTTCTCTTGGTACGTGACAATCTGAATTACGTGTCTGTGATGAAAATGAAGAAACCATTCTGCAACTGTTTGCACACTTTTTTTACTTGCAATTTGATATAAGGTGTTTTATTGGTTAGATGTGGCGTTGTAAGTTTCAAATATTGTCTGGAATTTGTTCTAATTTTATTTCATTTTTTTAATTAGATAAAAGTGGTTAAATGGATAGACATTCCTAATTCAAAAGATATTAATGACATGTTAGGACGATGAATAGAGACTTATCTAAAAGATTACTGCAAGCAATTTCACCTTTACAATACTCAAATTGTCTTGATCCTAAATGTCATAAAATCATCTTAAAAAAGACTATCCACTAAACAATACAAGTGGCGTCAAGAAAATTCAAATTTATATTCATGATAAAATTAGAGTTTGTATTAATTAAATCCTTAACACTTGTATATCACCCCACATTGACATTTTACTCTATATTTTGATGCATGATGTTTGGCTCTTTCATAATTAATTCGTCAATGATACCCGTATTTGCTCGCACACCCAGCCTTAACCTAAAAATACAAAGAATAATTTATTTAAAGGGTAAAAGTGTACTTTTGATTCCTTAAAACGTCATTCAGTTTTAATTCTTAAAAAAAGTTAATATATTTTTAATCTTTACCAAAATTACTTATATGATTTTAGTTTATATTCAAGAACTAAAATTATGTATTTTTATTAAATTTTAAATTTAACGATCATATAATACTGATAGTATAAAATAATTTTATATATTAATTATAAATTATTTTTATATGATTTTAAAAATATTATTATAAAAATCAATAAATTTATCCTATACAATAATTTATAATTGAATGAAGGTATAAAATTAGTTTATATTATTAGTGAATAATCTTTTTTCTCTTATTTTTTAAGAAATAAAATCAAATTTCAAGATATTTTAGAGAGAAAAAATATTTTACTCTTACTTAATGAAAATATATTAAAATTCTATATTCACCAAGCCAATAGGACAATAATTGTGAAATCGACCCTAGTATGAACATTTACATCTAGAATTGATAACGAAGGACGTCCCACACGAGATGCTTGAAGGAAAAGGGGTATTGAGGACGTACGACCTTGGGTGAAACCGAGGAAACATTATCACTTGCTGAAAATTGAAATGTAAGAAGAAAGTCAGATCAGACATAAAAAGGTTTCGCGATATATAGCTTTAATTTGTTGTTGTAACTTCTTGTGGATGTATGAGTTCATCAGTGACCGATCTAGTTTAGTTTCAACCAACATGGCAATTGGTCTTACTGCATTTTACGTGGTTGTTTTCTAAAAAATAAAAAATCCCAAAAGAGACTTTGACAGATTAATATTCAATAATATGTCATTTTCATGTATAATTTGTTTATGTTCGTAAAAACAGTATTTTAATTATTTGTTTGTTTGTTTATTTTGAACATGGCCCTTAGATAGATATTATATAGATGTTAAACGTTCAACAACCGATGAACGTAAATACTTCGAGTTAATAACTAAACTAGTATACGAACTGAACCAGAAATATAAAGGGACTAAGTTTTGGAGGTTGAGAAAAACGGAAACAGGTAATGATTAAAATCAATAACAAAAGCTGAAGAGTTGGATTTTCTGCGTTATATACTTGGTGTGCTCATGAAGAGTTCTAAAAATCCTTGACAGTGGAGAAAATTGCTGATAAAAGTGTATGATGATTATAAATTAAATTAGTCTTTTATTCTTTTAATTAGTTATTCAGGTTTAATTTAATTTTTATTCTTTAATTTTTAAAATTGATTGAATTTAATTTTTTATTCAATTTAGTCTTTTAATTTTTACAATCGAAAAAAATTGAAAAATCAAATTGAATATAAAAAATAACTTAAAAAATTAATTTAACCAATACTTTTTTCCATTTTAAATATATACAAATAAAAGAAACTAGTTCTTTAATTTTCTGACAGAAAAACAAATTTATGCTAATTAAAAAGTTACTTAGTATCATCTAATTTTACTAATTAATTCTGTTTATAAATTATTTGTTTTTATTGAATTTGATATAAAATAAATGTTATTTGATTAATGAATAAAGATATTTTGAAAAAAAAAATCGTTAAATGAACTGAAATTAGTTAAAATTTATTTGATTAATATATAACTTTTTTCTTATATTCGAAAGAAGTAGTCATAAATTATCAATGTTTAATAAATTGTAGTCACAATCACATTTGTGTTGCAATCTTTGATATTGTAAAAAACTGTGGACACATTCTAGCTGCAATTACAATTGTAATTAATGTAGTCACAGAGTTCAACGACCTGGATTGATTTCGCAACCAATATCGTGATAGCGACGACATAATTATGGAGATGTCAAAAACTTTAACGTTGAAACCACCTTTGTGATTTTGGGCTACAACTGAGAACCTTGATTTATCATTTATTCCTGCATCGTTGCATGTTTATGCAAGTGATAAACAAATTAATCTGTTGTTGGTTAACCCTTCGATATGATGTAATGTGATGAATTTTCGTTAAAACATGTGATGAAAATTAATAACTCTTATGTTTATGTATAGACTACCCATATATTTGAAGTCATGTAGAACACTATCATGAGACTATATAAATTTAATTAATTATTTCCAGTAGTTCAAGGGCATAGGACTTGTTACTCGTGGAAAAATATGCATGCTCTTATAATTCACTTCATGTGAAAGTTACTTTTGAGCCTAATATAAGAATTTTGAAAGTAATTTGCTGTTTTAAATAGTGCCTTATGTTTATAATATTAGGATTTTAATTGATTCACAGAGGATATATATGTAGATGTTGATTTTAATTTATTTACGTACGTAGTTAATTAACGATCAAAACTCCCTTTAATATATTAATAACTACTCAAAGGTTAGTGTACTGCAAAGTTTAATTCGTTAAACAACTGTTCACCATCCACATTCCCCAGTACATCACCAGTTTACTTAGCGCTGAAAATGAAAAGTCACTAACGTAGATGCTGCTAGGAGGAATAACCTTAGTTTGCCACCACTCAAATTATTAAATTCATCTTGTCCATATATGTACACATGCCGTAGTACCTGACTACTTACCTGTACACAACAATATAAGAAGAGAGTGAGTTTTTGAAGCAGCAATTATGATTAGAGTATCAAAAATTTGTTGAAATAAGTGATTTAATATTTGGATCTTTTCACTAAAGTTTGGAGTTTAATTTTTAATTTAAGCATATATATATATATATATATAACCATAATAGAAAGAAAGTATCGATGAGACGAATATTAATTGTGTATTAAATAAGAAATTTTAGATATTTTTTTGTTAAAAAAAGAAAAAGAAAAATTATTGTAATAATACTTATATTTCAAATAGAGAAGTCATACATCAATCATTTATAATTTTATACATTTAATTAATATTTTTTACTTTTTATGTCTTTTTAATATTTCATAAATTTTATTATATTTATTTTTCTTTTTTTCTTTTTTATTCTCTCTAGCTATTGAATAACATATTAGTTTTCCACCAAACATTTTTCTTTCAAATATTCCAGTTCGATCGTACAACGAAACAGCTCCCTTAGCTAGCTGATGAGTAATTATATCCAAACATGGACCACAAAGATCACTGACAGGGGTCACTGTGATATATGGCAGTGCACAAACAACAACTACGTTGAAGAGAGAAATAAACAGGAGGGGATGGGGGAAAGGAATAATGTATGTTAGGTTAAATAATGGAGGGAAATTGAAAGGGAAGTTATTTTTGTTTTAAACTAATCTTTTCAAGTGATACTGTAAATAATGTTTTACACATTCAATCATTTGTATTTAATTTTCTATTAATCAATGAAGTTTTTAATAGACGTGCATTATTAGTGTAAAAATTTTATAAAGTTATGCACAAAAAATATGCAACAATTTGCATATGGTTATTAAATTATTACTTTGTCTAGCATGACAATGGGACCTGAATTTGTAGGTATCAGTTCGAATTCGTTTCAATTTTAATTGACAAAAATCAAGTTTATTAGATTTGGGTTTGGGTTTTCCCAGATAGCAAGAAGCGGGGGCAGGGATGGGATTACTGCTACCCGCGCCCGCCACGTAATAAATAATATTAAAAAAATAAAAAATAAATTATTTTGTAATTTTTTTAATTGAATTGATTTTTTTTGTAATTTTTAAATTATGATCCCATATTTTGGATGTAGGTTTGTGAATTAGTCTTTTCATCCTATTTTTCAATAAAAAAAACTATATTATTTTTTAATTTTAATCAAATAGAGGGGCAGGACAGGACAATGATGAGGATGAGTTTTAAAATCCGACGGGGATCGAGGGTGGGTCGGGGAACCATTTTTGAGTCGGGGACGGGGAATGCAATATCCACCCTCGCCCCGCCCTGTTGTCATGTCTAATTTTGCCTATTGTTGCTATTTTTTAATCCTAAATAGATCTATAGAGTTATTTTTATATTATAATATTATCTATTTTATCTTAGCTCTATTATAGTTGACGTCTTCCTTCTTCTTTTTCCTTTCCCCCTTTAATAAACTATTTTTTTCCTTCAAGAAGTACCCCTTTAATAAACATAAAATATCTTATATAACTAGGAAAAGTAGAAGAATACTAACATATAGCCATAATTAAGAAAATTCATCTTGTATGCATTATTTTTTTCTTTATGTATATTACATTATTATATAAAAGAATTTTAACATCATTTCTAAAGGAGTTTCAATATCGTTTTTAGAATCGATGTTAAAATCGTTGTCATTGAAAGTATGTATTTTTCAACATCAATTTTAAAATCGATATTAAAAATCACTATCTACATCGATTATGGCTAAAATCGATGTAGAAATGTGGTCAACATTGTGTATTTTGAAGTGATTTCTACATCGATTCTAAATAATCGATGTTAAAAATCGTATACCCACTACTAAAAAAATCTCTTTTTATTATGGCTTTCAACCGTCTTTGAAGTCGTCGTCATGGAAAGTCAAGACTTTCCACGACGATTCTCAAACCATCTTACAAAATCCAATTTCTAAGACGATTTAGTCAAGAACAGTCTTAGAAATTGTTTTCTTTTAAAGAAATGGATGTTTTTAAGACGGTTTCTTTAAAAAAAATCGTCTTAGAATATATTTTTTTAAAGAAAAAATTAACAATTTTAAGGCAGTTTTTTCAAAAATCGTCTTATTAGAAAGTAAACTTTCTAAGACGATTTTTTAGATAACTGTCTTAGAAGTTTTTTTTTAAAAAAAAAGTTTTGAAAATTGACGATTCAAGCATGAAAATAAAGTTAAACTCCCAAGCATGGCAAGCCAGAGGGATTAGGTGAGAAGACAAAGATACAATTATGAAGAAAACATGCAAAGATGAGAAAATATGAAGTTTATAATTCTCAAAAAATAAATTACAAGATTACAAGACTGAGAGAACACTCGGAGGAGTACCTAAAGTTTTGAAAGGATGGGAAAATCTATCCTATTCCAAGTTTGATTACAAAATGAGGAACGCAGCCCTTATAAAGACATAAAATTTACTGTGGCTATAGTTTCGGTAATCAAAATCGGATAATCTATCGTTACAATGAACAGTGATCAGTTGCAGTATGATGATGTCATGTTGATCGAATGGTGATTTCAGTAGAAATGGGTTTCACATGACTGTGAACCAGATAATATGCAGGAATATATAAAATTAAAGCATAAAAATAAAGTTAAACTCTCAAGCGCAGCAAGCCATCAGGATGAGAGGGATCAGGTGAGAAGAGAAAGATACAATTATGCAGAAAACATGCAGAGATGAGAAAAGATGAAGTTTATAATTCTCAAAAATAAATTACAAGATTACAAGATTAAGAGAACTCTCGGAGGAGTACCTAAATTAAAAATTTATCATATTCCAAGTTTGATTACAAAATGATGGACACAACCCTTATAAAGACATAAAATTTACTATGGCTACAGTTCTGGTAATCAAAATCGGATAACCTACCACTACAATGAACAGTGATCAGGCACAACATGATGATGTAATGTTGAGCGGATGGTGATTTCAGTCTCCGGCAAGGTTGATACCGAAGCAGTTATCTTCATTCTAATTGTAATCGTCTAAAGATGTTGATTTCTTTGTTATGAAGAAGCTTTTTCCTTCTTCAATAGATTGAGGATTGTTTGCATATTCTTAGCAAACTTTTCCTTTGAAGTTGATGATGAAAGAACCAATAAAGCTACTAACCTTTGACTGAGAAACTGGCAAGTTTTTGGATAAGCAACTTTGGTCAATCTAGGATGGCTTTTAAATCAATGCTTTACTTGGTCTGGATGAGCCCTGGAGTGATCAAATTGAGACCACCATTTGACTAGGGCTTGTCTTCTGATCATAGGGAGTTATCCCTTGGTTGAGACATTTCCATAGACATAACACCATTGCAAAACCCAGGTGAGGGACATTTTACTGAGGAAATATAGGTCTACTGGGAAAGGATCATCCGCAAACTCAAATTTCTTTGCAAAAGTAGTCAAATCAGATAAAACCTCAGAAGGAAGTATATCTAAGATTAGTCTAAAATAATTCCACCAATGAAGAAACCATTGAGAAAATTTGTATTGAACATTTTGTTTGAAATAGATTAGCCTCGAATGCATAAACTTTTTGTCTTGAAGACAAGACATTATACTGGGTTGTTTGATAATCGAGTAAGTGAAACCAATAAGATCATAGTTTTGAGAAAACTTTTTGATTTTATTCAAATCTCCAAATTCTTTTGGTGTTAGAACCTTAAGGATTTGAAGTGTTGAATAAGAAATTTGTTCTGAGTTATTATTTTTATGGTGTTTAATTTGGATTCAGTTAGAATCAACCAAAATAAACTCATAAAAATATCTTGTTTTATTGCCTTGGAAATCTTTCAGAAAGATTTTTTGGGGGACTTTGTTTGGTTTGGGGTTCTAGAATTCTAGTTCCATTTGTATAACATCCTAATACTTGGTTTTCGGGATGTATTGGATCTGAGGTTTAGGCTTTTGGATGGCCAAAGGTTTGGATTGGCGAACTATGATTTTTCCTTTAGATTGATGAAAGGTTACTTCTTTATTTCTTAGATTTTCAATCATGGTCAAAAGACTTTCATTGTCTTCTTCTTCCGAGGCTATGTCAGCCCAAGATTTGGATGGAAGGCCTTTGGGAAGTTGGGTTAACCCTTTTTCCTGAAGGGCCAAAAGAGTTTGTATAGGCATCCCACAATCAACCCTTTTTGTGATTAGGGTTTGGTTTTCTTGGTGGATGACCCAATTTTTGTTTGAGGGACATGGGTAGATGATCATGATTGGGTTGATGACCCAGATTGATGTTTGGGATCAACTTCTTGCTTGGAAGAGGATCCTGATCCTGAATGGGTGATTAGAATAGCTATTACTAGTCTATTCTTGCCGCCTCTTCCTCTCCCTCTGGACATTTGGACCTCACCGGGACACTCATTGTTTTCCTCCATGTAAATATTCACGAGTAAGGTAGTCAAGAAGAGCGTTTAAGGTACCTTTGAGAAATTCAATTCTAAAACCAAAGATACTTAAGATTGCTTGCCAACAGGGAAATATTTGTTTTGATGCAAGGTTTTTAACATCCTTTTGTAAAATTTCTTTTGCATATTTACAATCCACACAAATTAAAAACCTTTGATTGAGTAAATCAAATTGAAATTTAGATATTTATAAAACAATTGCTAAAACTTCCTTCTTAACAGTGGAACAATTCTGTTGAGTAAGATTCCAATGCTTTGAAGTATGCAATTATTTGTTCTTTGCCATTGATAGTTTGTTTAAGAATGCCACTATAACCTATGTCAGAGGCATCAATTTCGACAATCTTTTTGGCTGAACGATTGGGAAGGTAAAGATATGGAAAATCTTTAACCTTGGTCTTGATCTGTTTGACAAGATTAGTATGAACATTAGTCCACAGAGGAGGTGTCTTCTTGAGACGATCATAAAGTGGTTTAGCAAGATTGCTAAGTTGCAGAAAGAAATCGGCAACATAGTTTAGACAATCGAGAAAATGTTGGATTTGTGTTTTTTTCGATTATTTGATCAGGAAAATTATTTGCAAATTCAATTGCTCGGTTTATTGGAGTAATGGTTCCCTGGTAGATATTATGACCAAAAAAATGAATTTTTGCTTGAAAAAGATTGATCTCAGTCTTCGATAGAGCAAGACCATTTTTCTTGATTATCTATATGAAAATGTTGATGTGTTTAAAGTGTTGGTTAATGGATTAAGGAAACACAAGAACATCATCAATATAAATGATGACAAAAGATGAGTAAGGATTAAAAATGTCATTCATAATTTTTTGAACTCTGAAGGAGTTTTTTTTTTTAAATCCAAAGGGCATTACTCTCCATTATTGCCCAAAGGGGATAATGAAGGTTGTCGTGTAGCAACCATTATCCTTGATTTGAATTTGCCAAAATTCAGATTTCATGTCAAATTTTGAACAGATTTTAGGAGAAAAAAGACGGTTAAGAAGATCCTTCTTATTTGGAATCAAATATTGAATCCATTGAAGGGCTTGATTAAGAGGTTTATAGTTTATAACTAAGCGGGGAGTACGTCGCTCAATTTCAGCTTGTTTGTTGACATAAAATGCATAGCAAGACCAAGGACTCTTGCTCTTTATGTTAAGCCTTTTTGCAGGAGATCAACAATCTCCTTTTGGCAGTGAATGAGAAGTTCTTGACTCATCTGAATAGGACGAGCTTTAGTTGGGATTTTCAGATCGTTAAAATCATTTTCATAAGAAAGATCGACAATATGTTTTTTTGTTGCTAGAAGGCATTGGAGTGAGAAATCTATCAAGAAAATTTACACAATCAAATGCTCAATATCAGTATAACCAATTAATATTCTTATGCAAGATACACTGATAGTGGAATTGAAAACAAAAGCTACAAAAGATAGGGCATTAGAAAAACAGAAGGACCAAATAGTGATGATAATATCTCACCAGATTTTTACCCTTTACAGTGACACGATTTTGAGAGTGAATGACACGTTTTATTATCCTGGTCTTACCCTTATCTTTGCTCCTTGTTATCATAACCTGTTAAATGAATACATGTGTGACTATGAGACCAAAATTATAAAATAAAGGTGAAATTAATAAAGAGCACAAAGACAAACATATGGTGGGTTTGAATTGGCTGATATACATTATCCCCTATGAGAATTTTCCAGTGCCTAATGAGTTTTTCAGCTGCTTTCTAACCCATACAGGATGTGTCTACACTCTAAAATTACAAAAGTTGAGCTAAGAACACCAACAAAAAGCAAAATGGCCATGATCGATTTTAAAATAACTTGGAGGTGCCCTACCCATGTTTGAAGTTTAATTAATTATTAATTTATATTTTATTCTATGCAACAAACAAATGAATTTTTGATTTAGCCCTATAGATTAAGCTTCCACACCCCTCCCCCCAAAAAAAAAGAGGGATCCATCTTTTCTTCAATTATACATACATCACTTTAATTAAATGACATGATAGAGAAAGCACAAACATGGGTGTTGGCGAAAACAAAGGAAAGGTTGAATTGAATAGAGATGGAGAAAGAGAATAAACAGGAAGCAATCAACGTTCTCATGATTTGCCGATGCAACCAACACATCATTATGTTAAAGAAAATATTAGCATGCATGCAACATAAGATCAGAATATAGCATGTGAACTAACTTTGTAAACCAGAAACTTTTTGCACTAAAATAATTCCAAACCATAAAACCAATCATGCTTATATCAACATAGACTTCTCATCAAATAATAGGCAGAGTAACATAACATGATATAACATCACATTATACAAGCTTAGCACCAACTCCATCTGCTACTTTGCAACTAGACATCAAAAAATGTGCTTTTGATCCTTATGAATATGCAGAACATCCATTGCTTAAAAATCATAAGGATTAAAAACTAATAATTAGGTCAATAAAAGGTATCAACAACATACAGTCTTGCTTTCACTAGTCATACTTGATTCATCAATGGCAAAAAAGTGACCAATGATTACAACTCCATTGGCAGGAACTTGAGAACATCCATATAGTAGTTCACATAGAAACCTAGTCAGTGCTTGTTTGGTTAAACACTAATATCAATTTTTCCACCACAGCACATGTGCAAATGTAAAATTTACGGTTTGAGATTAATTTAAACGCGTCTCAATTATATTCAACTATTCAAAATCAATTATACCCCAACTAAAAAACAGACCTTCAATTTGGAGAATTAACAATATCAGCATAGCAAAATAACTAATTCATCAACAAGTGTAATGTAATTAGAAATATAAAAAAAAAAAATAGATCATAAAGAATGTACCTAGAAGCTTCTCCCCTTTTTTTGGGGATATGTATTAGTTCCAAATGCATTTTTCCTCTTTGATAGATCAACATCATCTCCACTAATACACTTATCCATATTTGATTTTAGTAAATTTGATAAGCCTTTAACCTGATTGGCCTATATAAAAACCTGTATAAGAACAATTTCCCCATGTCACTCAGACTAAAAACAAACATTAAAGGCTTGTTTGATTCCCTTCTCACTTTCATGTTTTAAAATCTATTTCCTAAAATCATTCCACACTATTCAACAATTAAATTCTCATCCAAAATCTATTAAGTTTCAAAAAATTGTTTCTAAATCAAGTATTTAAAAAAAACTAGCATTAATTGAGAGATGTTTTCTCATCATCCCCTGCTTTTTTCAAGCGTTTGTTGAATAAATTTTTAGAAAACAAAATGTACTCAGACAAATTCAGTAAACAAACAAGGCCTAAGACATTGCAAATAAAAAACCCAATACTCAATAATCCAAATTCAAACAAATAAGAAACCCCAAGTTACCTTTCCTTGGAACTCAGCAAAAGCAACATCAACTTCTTTCTTAGACTTGAAGGACACAAATCCATATCCAAACGACCTTCTAGGATTATCACGATACACAACCTCAACAGACACAACTCTACTAGTTTCTGAATCAGAAAACTTTATAAGATATTTGGAGCTCGCTTCATAGGACAAGTTAACAACAAACAAGTTAAACATCACCACCTTAGGTTTCACAAGGGGTGGTGTTGTTTTCTCCTTTGGCATCTAAGTTTCATCCAAACAATTTACGAATCGAGAAAATGAACAAGATAAATCAATTTATTATAGGGTGAGACGCGATGTACATGCCTTCTCTTGATGCAGTGGCACTAGCTAGAGCCGAAGAGTTTCCCGAAGATGTCGTCGAAGTGTTTCACAATGGTTGTGACACCTCTTCTTGATCGGGGCAAACGAGGGAGGAGGTTTTCCAGCTAAGACTGGCGGAGGAGTGATGGAGAGGGAGGATCCTAATTTATCGTTGGAGACGCTATTGTCGCCGGTGATGGGGGAGGACACGAAGGAGGAGTTGAAGGAGATGCTAAAGGTTTCTTTAGAGAACTCAGATCCATGGATTTTGCGTTGGTGGTGTTGAAGATGTTAGGTTTTGTCAAATTGAGGGTTAGACTCTGTGACTGTGAAGGGTTAGCCGGTGGAAGGGATGGGGCGAGTTGGAAGTGGAAGGGAAGGGTGCATGGCCGAAACTGGCATGGCCAATGCGGTGGTGGAGAAGGGATTGATGGGAGAAGAGATAGAGGAGCTTCCATGCCCTTGAGGCCTTCAACGGCTGCTTCTTTGGGATTGGGTGGGTGTGTGGGTGAAATTTTTATTGATTGGGGGAAGGATAAGAATGGCACAACGGCAACGACGTCAATTTTTTCAAAACCGTTGTTAAGATATCTCGAACAACATCAGTTTCAAATATAACTGAGTGAGCACGCATAACATCTAAAAATTGATGTTAAATGGGTATTGATAATATCGGTTTTTAAAAAATCGATGTTAAATGAATGTTTATAATATCGATTTTTAAAAAATGATATTAACAGTAACATTTTATTTACAAAAATGTTATCACATATTTTGTAACATCGATTTTAATCAAAATCAACGATAATTATGTGATGTTAAATCTTATTTTTGTAATAGTGTTATTATTTATTTTTGTTTATTTTTTTTGAAGCCTTGACGTTTATATAGAGTTAAATGGCACCTTAAATGAAGGCAGAGATCCATTACAAAAGCTACTAAAAATAACATTTACGTAAATGAAAAGAAAATTAACACATAAAAGATATTTGAAACAAAACAAAATAAATGAATGCCGGGACTTCCATTTTGACCGATACTTTTTGTTCGTGGACCCATTGAAATGGGCACTCTCGTTTGTTCGTGAATGATGAACTTCATGTCGTTTTCAACACTTTTTTTATGCCTGACAAAGCTCAAATGGAAGACGATTTAATTTGTCTAATTTTTACTTTTTTTCTTGTTCTTATTGTACGTGTGCAAACGACAGAGAAAACAATTTATCTTAGGGATCAAGGCAACGGTGGATATAACAATCCTCCACCACTTATGTAACTTTGACCATGTAAGCATATCCAGAATTTTGCTTAAATTTCATCTTGACAAATCATTATAATTGTATGGTAAAAACTATGTTCATCTCATATTTTTATTTATTATCTTATATGTTTTCAGATTTGGCTAAATGATATTTCATTTTTAAACTTTTGGTTTGAACCTAATACATCCTTAAAATTAGTTTAGATTGTTAGTGTTCCTTTCTCAATTATATATAATATTTTAATCACATCATTAGTTAATAATACATGATATCCAATCCAACATACTCCTTTCATACCAATAACTTTTAAAATAGTATATAAATTTCAATCATTATCTATAACTGTTATATATTATCATTATATATGATTTCTATAAAAAAAAATTAATTCTTTGGCTCTTCTACTATTAAATATCACTGTTTTAAATAATGAAATCATATTATAAAAAGAATTATATTTTTTATATTTAATTTAAAAATAAACGGTTAAACTATTTAAGTTAATTTAATTTTTTGTTGCAACTTACAGCAATCATATTCATATTTAAAAGATAATGTATATTACATTAAAAAGTATTGTAAGGTTAAAAAATATTTAAAAAAGAAAATGTTATTTCTATCCATTGACTTTTTTTTTCAATTAAGAAATCTGCTCATATTTAACCTATAACTCATAACAATATATAATAATGATAGTTCACATAAATATTCAAATATTTTAACTCATAACATTTTTTGGTTTTTCGATTTGTTTAAACTGATTTTTCTTAAAATAAACAGTGTTTTATATATATATTTTTTAAACAAATTTCGATCTACTTATTAAAAAATATTTTTTAAAAGTTTAAAACAAACAAATTAAAGGGTCCATTATTTATATGTTAAGTGGTTAAAAACACAAATGCTACATTAGTAGTTTGCGTCAAAACACAAAACAAAAATACATTAAATGTGCTCTAAAAATAGTTTCCAAACACGCACTAATATTAGTTAATATCCTTTTCAACATTATTAGGGCAAATCCAAGCTAGGAAAGCTAGAGGGCAAAAGAACTAAAAGGGTATTTTTTTAAAAAATATTTACCAATAAGGTGTGTTTTCAAAACTATTTCCAAATCTGGTGCAGGGGGCTTATATTTACAAAACTGGGGTTGTGCAACATGCCTGAATCAGGCATGTTACAACACACTTAGATTGGGCGTGTTGTAACATGCCTGATTCAGGCATGTTGCAGCAGCCCCAATTTGGTAAATAAGGCCCCCCCGCTCCGCAGTTCCTTCATATCTTGGCTTCCAGTGTTCTCTGTCTCTGCTAAACTACCATCATTCTGGTATTTTTTTTCGTTTTTTAAGAGATTTTTGAAGGTGTTTTGAGTGACGAGAAACATGCGTTCGAGTGGTGATTCTGTTCGCATTTGAGGGATTAGGGTTTGCTGGGCATTGTTAGGTTGTGTTTAGGGTACGGTCATGTGACATTAGTTTGTGGTTAAGGGATTAGGGTTTGCTGGGCATGGTTAGGTTGTGTTTAGGGTACAGTCATGTGATGTTAGTTTGTGCTTAATGGTTTAGGGTGGGCATTTATGTCTGTGACATTTATGTTTAGCATGCTCGGTCCAACTATTATTTAACGACGTTAACCCCGCAATGAGGGTTCTCTCACCTTGAGTATAGTTTATCCTTTGCAGTGGCTTTTTCTTTCGCGAGTGTAGGCGGAATCCTTGGATCTAGTGACCAGTGAATCACTGATCAAAAAGAAGAAACTTTGAGATTTTGAATGATGGAAGGAAGCTGAGATACATGGTGTGTTAGAAAGCTTATGGGAACCACTGACCAGCAAAAACAAATCGCCAAGCGTGTAAAGACAAAAAATAGCAGAACACGGACAAATATACACTTTGCCTCACAAATTCTCAAAAGC
>PYAF01005858.1:2420971-2434632 GCA_007407185.1 Glycine tomentella
TCAAAATAAAATAAATGAATTTACTCCTATAATTGTAAAATATAAAAATATTTGTGCAAGACACCAAAAACTAAGCTAGTATGATAGTAAAAGTGAAGAATATATACACTGCAAAATCAGCATATATACTATTTATTTATATAGGTATTAATGATATTTTGCATATATTTTATCCATTTCTAATTATAAGATTTTTTCAATTAATTTATGTTCTTTAAGAAAAGTACGTAATCACATTAAATGTATTAATTATTTGTACTGCTATTCCAAAATTATTTTTTATTTTTCTATCCATTTAATTATTTCTCATTAATATTTAGAGAGAAAATAGTTAAATAAGAATATGTAAAAAAAATTAACACATATAAAAATTAAAAAATTGTGTTATAAAAATAAAAAAGAAACAAACAATTTTTTTAAAAAAAGCTCTTATAATTAAGGATGAAAGAAGCATGTTGTTGGTAATGTGAATGTTGCTCTATTATAAATATCTTTGGTGCTACTTTACATGGTTTGCTGTCTTCAAATGGATCCCTAGAAGAGGAAATTCTGTAAAATGAAATATCATCGTGGGATCTCATCTTCAGCTTTGTCCCTTTTTGTAATATAAGCATCAAGAATACATTACACAGTCGTTTCTCACGTACATGTCATTATTTTCTCCTAATAAAATGTTTTAGTATATGTTTAGAAATTTGGTTTTAGTCAGGCTAAAAAAATTGTGTGTTTTCTGATTTTTTAGTTTTAAAATAAATTACTTTTGATCCTTAAAATAGTTTAAAATAGTGCTTTATTAAGGGATAGAAATAATTTAGATAAAATTTGAAGACTAAAAGTTGTGTATTTCTAATTTAGAGAGACAAAAATGGATAAATAATTTTAGAGAGATTAAAATTAAATTTCAAATTTTTTTATAGAAATCAAAAATATATTTTATCCAAATAAAAATATATATTAGATAGTCAAACTGCATTTAAACCCAATACAAAATTAATTACTTGAAACCGATTCAATTCGGTTCTTCATTCACTACATCCCAAACAAGCTGCGAAAGAGATTCGTGTTGTGAGACAAAAGTCAACCTATTTGTCTACATGATGGATGATTGATTCCTCCTTCTTAGAAGGCAAATTCTCAGACCTTGTTAGATCGAGAGTACAAATAGAATCGATGAGTAAAAACGTAAGAAAATAATAAAGAAAAAATTGAAAGTATTTTGTTGAAGAAAAATAAAAAAAATATGAGTAAAAAAAATAGTGCATTATATTAATTTTAAAATTAATTCTTCTCTAAATCTATAGAACCAAACACCACGGTTTATTTTCATCTACTCACTATTATTTAATCTCACTTACTAAATAAGGCATCATTGTATTTCTTGGAACCATTTCCTAACGCATTACATAGGTACCCTTTCTATATCTATAAATCAGCATGGAAACAATTTCTGGACACTATAAATACTAGAACTAAGCACATCCTTTAAATACACATTTGTTATTTCACTCAAACCCTACATCGTTTAGTTAAATACATATTTCACTCAATAGTAGAAGTAAGCAAATACCACATTTGCCGGTCCATCTTCTGACTTCATCTAAGCAGCTTTGATAGCAACCGGAATCCCATCCCGACATCCACATACAAGACCAATGTTTTCAATTAGACAAAAACACTTTTATATAATAAATCAAAATTAATATAATAAAATCCTTAATTAAGTCCACGTGTGGGGTGGCGGTACGGTGGAAGAGAAAAAAAACAATGTCAATCCCACGGTGAAGTCACAACAACACAGTTACTTCTCCAAAATCATGGTCACACCACAGTTTTGGGTTCCAAAATAGATTATGGGATGTATTCAAACACACCATAAGAGATAGATACTATTTATTTTGACAAGCACCCTATAATGCGTGTTACATAAGAATATATATATATATATATATATATATATAAAAGGTTTCATATGAAAATGATTTTCTTATGTGAAAATAAAAATGGTTATTTTTCTCAGTTAGACACTACTACAAAAACCTCATTTTACAACAGCCATTCTAAGTCGGTTGTGGAAAAACCGTCTTAGAATGTGGTGCAGTGGCATTTACGTAAATAATCTGACAATTTTAAAGGCGGTTGATATAATAACCGTCTTAGATTGATTATAACAACGACGGTTATGTTTTAACCGTCTTAGTATATTGTTTTCAACGTTTAAATATTAGAAAAATAATAAATTAAACGGCGCCGTTTTGGTGTGTTTTCTGTGCGTCTTAAAAATGGCACGAAACCTTTCCCTCTCCTTCCATTTCGACACCCACTACCTTCGTGCCCTAGCTAGAGTCCTATTTCCCTCTCCTTCCATTTCGACACCCACAAACCTTCGTGCCCTACAGTCCTATCTCCCTCTCCTTCCATTTCGATACCTTCTCGTCTGCTATCTCCCTGCGACAGCATTGTGCAGATTGCTCCCTCCTTCGGCGGCTGAGTTCAGTCTCGTTCGACTAGGTCCTCTGGAAGTGTCTTATAATTTCGATTCCCAAAAAACAAGGTACCAGTGCAATTCGTCTCTCACTCTCAAGATTCCTCTGACTTACATTGTTATGCCCTTGGGTTTTTATCAATTCTTCTTGGTTTCTATCTGTTTTGGATCATGTTCTGTTGCTTCCTTGTTGTTTTCGATTTTGGGTCATTGCGTTATCTGGGTGTCATTGTGAGGGTGTTTTTTGATTTGGGGGGGAAGTGAAATACTGGTTTGAGGTTGGGTTTTTTGCATTGTGGATTTTTACGTGGTTTAGGGTTTATATGAGTACTGAACTGTTGGACTTAATGATGGTTGTCTTTGTTCTGGTTTGCGTTTTTAATTAGTGGTGTGCGTTGATAGCAGTTTTTGTTGTTGTGGATTGGTTTGTTTAGTTTTTAATGTGACTTTAGATGGTAGGTGTTAGATGTTAATGGTGTGGACTGTGAAGTTTGGTGTGTGGCATTTGAGTCAACTGCCTTCAGGGGTCGGGTTGGTGGTGTTTGATTGTGTTTGCATTTGTTATCTTACCATTATGCTTGATTATGCATTTGTTATCTTGGTGGGAATGGTTGTGTTCCTTGGAATCAACACTGTCATCACACCTCCTGCAGTCTCAATGCCGAGGCTAAGAGGAGTGACATCAAGCAGAAGCAAGTCCTGAACCTTCTCGTTCCCTTCACCGCTCAAAATCGTAGCCTGCACAGCAGCCCCATAGGCTACAGCCTCATCCGGGTTAATGCTCTTGCAAAGCTCTTTGCCATTGAAGAAATCCTGCAGCAGCTGTTGCACTTTTGGAATCCTGGTGGATCCACCAACAACGACAACATTGTGAACGTGGGTCTTGTCGATCTTAGAGTCCCTCAAACACTTCTCCACAGGTTCCATGCACTTGCGGAACAAGTCCATGTTCAGTTCCTCAAACCTGGCTCTGGTGATGGTGGAATAGAAGTCAATACCTTCGTAGAGAGAGTCAATGTCGATAGTAGTTTGAGTGGTGGAAGAGAGAGTCCTCTTAGCCCTCTCACATGTAGTCCTCAATCTCCTAAGTCCTCTGCCATTAGTGCTGATATCCTTCTTGTGTTTCCTCTTGAACTTAGACACGAAGTGGTTCACAAGCCTGTTATTAATTTGTTTCCCAATGATTCTTTGAAAATTTAAGTTCGAACTTGTTTTTCCTTTGAAGATTAATTTTTACCATTAGAGTTAGCATTCCCCATCTTAGATTTTTGTAATCTTCTCTTTGGATTTAGAACTAAACTGCTATTCCTAAATACTAACATCAGCATTCCTAAATTTGTTACAACTGCATTTTTTTGGTGGAGGGAGACATTGATGTCACTGAAAATACCTTCTCATACTTGATTAGTTAATTTGGTAACTTAATATGCAGGTTGACGCCAGTGAAGCTTTAATGCAGATCATGTTCCATTCCAAAAGGTGGGGTAGACTGGCCTTTGTAATAGTTGAGATTTTATTCTGGGGTCTTTTTGCTAGTTTCCTCCACAAGAAAAGGATATATATGTTGTTTTGTAGATTTTTTTTACCCATTGTAATTTTATCCTATTCTACTTTTGTCATTAAAACCTTGAGAATAATCTTGCTAATGAAATTATATTTATTTTTATATAATTCGTATTGTCCATTAATATGACTGCAGCTACTATCATGTGTACATGTAAAAAAATCACGAAAAAATTTTAAAAAAAAAGGAATCTACATCGGTTGTATGTAAGAACCGTATTAGAAAACGTCATTCTAAGACGGTTCTTAAGACTAGGACCGTCTTAGAAACTAGCATTTTAAGACGGTTTTCTTCTAACAACCGTCTTAGAATGCACCTTTTTAAGACGATCTTTAGCTTAATAACCGTCTTAGAAAACAACTTTCTAAGACGGTTACTTCACAACAACCGTCTTAAAAAGGTGCATTCTAAGACGGTTGTCATCTGACAACCGTCTTAGAAAACATCTTTCTAAGACGGTTGGGAACTTAGAACCGTCTTAAAATGAATCTTTTTAAGACGGTTATTGTCTAGTAACCGTCTTAGAAAATGTCTTTCTAAGACGGTTCTTAGCTAACAACCGTCTTAGAAAGTCATTTTCTAAGACGGTCGTAAACCGACTTAAAAAATTTGGCTTTTTGACGACACCTACAACTACGACGATTGCGGAACCGACGTAGAAAGGCCTAAATAACCGACGTAGAATGCCCTGTTTGTAGTAGTGAGATTATAAAAAGGTCAAAATTAAAATAGTTTAAATTTAAATTAAAGTCTAATTTAACCATAAAATCAAATATTTAATTTACATCAAGATGTTAATTGCCACCAACATGATCATTGTTATTCTTGTTGTCATCACACCGTGATCGTTGTTGCCATTACTACCATTGTTATTATCATTGTTGTAACCATCTTTATCGCCATTAACATGATCGCCACTGTTGTCAACGACAGTGGAGGTCATCTTGGTGGCGATGACGGTAGTCATGGTGATGATTGTAACAATGGTGGTGGTTGTGGTAACGATTTTGACTTAAATTAAAATTTTAAAATATTTGATTTTCTGTTTGGTAAATTTTATAGAGATTTTATAGTTAAATGATGCTTTATTTTGAATTTAAAATATTTTAATCTTGTTTTTTATTTTAATCTAACAATGAGAATGATTGTTCTCATTCTCACATAAAAGGATCATTCTCATATGAAATGTCATCTCTTTTATATATATATGTGCTTCTATATAGACATGGATCAGCGATAATTTGAGTGGTATGCATCTAGAGTGTTCATGGTTTGGTTTGATTCAGTTTTCATTTAAAATAAAATTCAAACTAAACCAAACTAATATTTTTGGTTCAGTTCGATTTTTGTGATTTTTACTAAATATTATTTCATTAAAATTTATATATTTTCTTTTCATATTTTAAATAAAATTACATTAAAAAATTGATGATAAAAATCTACGAAATTTATTAATATGTAAAATCTTTTACAATAAAAATATGCAAAAAGTCATTTATTTTAAACCAAACATATCTTTAAAAAGTCATATAAAAAAAACAAATAGTATAAATTACATAAGTTTCGTATAAATAACACTAAAAAATTTTGAAACTCAAGTAGTACACACATATAATGAATAATATTAAAGTAATATAAATCTTAATACAATTATTACATTTTGATTTAATTTGAATAAGTTTAAAAAATACAAATCACAAATTGAACCAAACCAATCAATTTAAAAAATATTCAAATAAATAAAAAATTAATTTGATTCAATTTTCAATTTTTTGAACATTTTTCAATTTTGATTTTGAATTAATTTGAATTTGAGCACTCCTATAGATCAAACTTTAAATTAACATAAATGCACATAGAAAATGACATGCGTTCCTCTAGGAAAAGTCACAAGAGAGGCCCACATACTATGATTCTACATGAATATCTACTCCCAAAAGGTTGCGGTGAAAACCACTTTAGCGTGAACCAAATTCACTTTTGGGATGTTGATAGGAATTTTTTTTTTCTTGGAAAACATATAAGTTAAAAAATTTAATTTTTCATATTCAATATGTATTTAAAAAAATAATATTTTTGAGAAAGAATTTTCATGTAAATGCATTTTAATCAATTTCTCAGAAAAATTTTCATTAAAGAGATGAGAATCTTATTTTTTAAATTTAATTTTTCTTTTACTAAAATAAAAATATCATATTATTTTTTATTAAATTATATAATATGATAAATAATTAAAATAATCATAAAAAACATACATTACTTTTTAATTTCTAAAAAATTTATATAAAGATTTTCAATGAAAAAAAATATAATTTTCAAAATTTATAATTTCCAAGAATCAAGATTTCTAATAATGAAAAAACTCTTTTCCTCAGATGTTATTTGAAGTTTCTACTTTTATGAAATTTGTTTTCTTATCCCCCACCCCTTCTCTATTCCCCGAACATGTTGGTTCTTGAAACAACACTTTGATAATTAAGTTTCCATTTATAACATCTAGCTATCGGCACCTCATAGAAAAATAAATGTTAAATGTATACATACCATCGTCCTCTCTGACTCTGCTGCTTATTTGCTCACTGTTCTCCTAATTAACAAAAGACAATATGGAGGCCATGTATGTTAGGAGAGTACTAGCTATAGATTTATCCTAGTTTGAGATACTCACATGCCTTGATATATATATAAAGTAGGAGAAAAAAAAACCCTAGCTTTTATGATAGGTTACATTAGTTCATTATTAATATGTCCATTGTTTCTTAATAATTTCACCCATATATATATATAGAGATGAGATCATTTTATACCGGTGTAAAACTTTATAATTTTACACCATTCAATAACTTTTTACTGGATAAGTATTTTACAAAATCCACTGTTAGATTGAAAACTTATATCATATAGATCACATGTATCAAATTTCATAAAAATCCGAAATCATTTGAAACCTAATTGATATATATAAAAATTAACGGTATATGTACTTCTAAAATATGTAAAAATTAGACTATTTTGATTACATTCCAAATGATTTCGGATTTTTGTGAAATTTGATACATGTGATCTACATGATATAAGCTTTCAATCTAACGGTGAATTTTGTAAAATACTTATCCAGTAAAAAGTTATTGAATGATGTAAAATTATAAAGTTTTACATCGGTGTAAAATGATCCCATTTCATATATATATATATATATATATATATATATATCATGGTTCCATACTTCCATACATTATATGCGACACTTTTCTTTTCTATTTGTGTATTGCTACACTATTCTAATTATATATGGGATATCCAATATCAGCCAATCACAAAATAGATCTTTTATGATCCATAAAGATACAATTTAATTAACCAATAATTTTATTTAAATCAATTGAAAGACCACCATAAAAGAAACCTAACACAATATATATCAACTCTCTCTCTCTCTCTCTCTCTCTCTCTTAACTCACTTCCCTTAGCTTGATATCACACACTAGCAAAAGTCACATGTCACACAAAAAGTCCTGCTCGACACCAAAACATTCAACACACACGTTTTCTTCCTCCAAAACAAAACAGTCAACAATACAAATAAACAATTAACCACGTCCCTCACTACTCCTTGCACCCCCACACCCAAACAATATCATAGAATACACTCCCTACACTCCAAAAAACCTCACTGTGTTCGTATAGAAATTATTAAATAAAAATATTGATTATTATTTTTAGTTTTATTTAATATTTTTTATATTTTTATATTGATTTATTTAATATATTTTCTATAAATCAAAGACTAATAAAATAAAGTTGTAACTATATATATGACTTTAGTATTGAATTCGTTAAAATGTATTACAATTAGAAAACATTAATTATATTACTAAATCAACAATTATTTACTACTTATTTTTAAAATAACTAAAATACTATATATATATATATATATGTATATAAGTATGTATAATATTATTTAATCAATATCTTGAAAACTATTTAATACTTAATAGGTCGACCCTTATCTATTTATAGACGTAAAATGTCCTTGAATCAAAACAAGCAACTGATTTTATTTATTTATTTATTATTATTATTATTATTATTATTGCATGTTTGATTCTCGGATTAGAGAAAGTGAGAAACACAATTGTCACCTGAAATAGTCATTTTTTCTGATAAAATGGGAAAAAGAATTTTGTTGGTATTTTAAAGAGTAAACTATTAGTTTAGTCTCTTAAATTGTGTAGTGTTGTCATAATAATCCTTAATATTCAGAAAATTCCAAATAAATTACTAAAGGTTTATTTAATTTTAGTCCCTAAGATGTACAATTCAACTACTAGCTATTATAGTCTTTAAATTTTGTAACTTAGTCTCTAATAAAAATATAAATAAAAACTAATATTATAGACAAATTTTAATTTCAAGGATTTAGTTATTTGATTTTTTTTTTTTAAAAAATAGGGACTATTATGATAACACTCTACAACTTTATGGATTAAAATGGTAATTAATTTACTCATATATTTGAAATATTCTTGACAACTTTTTCTTAGTATAGAAAATTTAGAATGTTATTAAAGTAAACGAATCTTTAACATAGGACTCTCAAATAAATTATTAATAAAAATTAATAAGTGATAAAATTATTATTTTTAATTAAATCGGTCCCTTTAATTTTACTAACATATCTTCTGTGGTTGTATGATAGTGAGATCTCAGATGTGGATGCTTGTCGTTCATAGGAGATATTAGATAAGATCACATAGTGTTTGTCAAGCGAAGTGAAAGGGGAAAGGAAAAGAAGCAAGCTAAAGAGTCTAGGACTAAAATAAAAATGAGGTATATTTAGACTTTAGAGTGACTAAAATAAACATAGGGTAAAGTATGTAAAATGATGTGCCATGATGTGGTGTTCTAGGTAACCTTCTGCTAGCTACCTCAATAGTTAATAACAATTGATGACAACAAGGATTAACGTAAAAGTAAAGAAAATTGAATATTACAAGAATTACTTAAAAGAAATTATAAATACTAAAATCAAAATATCATAAATATATTATAGAAACTAAAAATATATTTAACAATTTTTTTCATCTAAACAAGGTTTGAAACCTGGTGTAGAGAAAGGAAAGATAAGCTAATTAAAGTAAAAATAAAATAATATTTGTGAAATGGCTCTTTCATAGATGTTTTGTGTGTGTTTTTGGTAAGAACACACATATTTTTTATGGGAAGTAATTTTGCTCAAATTAAGTTGGCAAAACTCTCACTTTGAGTTTTGTGTATGTTTGCTTTGTTGATTTTATGTATTTCTACCCATATTCCGTGTTAAAAAAATGTTATAATTTTTTGTTACTCAACTAGAAGTTATTCTTTTATTTTTCTAAGATTATTAAATTGATCCATGAAAAAAAATGTCAATAATAAATTTAAATAATGATGAAAATTTTAAAAATAAAATAAAAAAATCATGACTCATGACCTCCTTTTTTAATTGGGGCACCTATCCATTCTTGCTTTATCATATTCTTTCCTTTTTGTATGTTACTTTTGTGAACATGCTATCCACATAGTTGATTGATGATTGATAAACAACACAAAAGAAAAAGTTAGGTACTTGCAAGGAAGTCAAACAGATGAACACGAAAAAAAGAAAAAACACATGAATGATGAAAGTTAAAATTTAAGAATAAAAGACTGTGAGAATAGATTATTTAATTAATTTTAATACATAGTGTGTTGTCAATAGTAAAAAATGATCATATGGTCTAGCACCATCATATATATATATATATATATATATATATATATATATATATATAGTACTCTTATTAATCTTTACCTCACATGTGATTAATATTTTTAATCCATAAAAAAATTAAACTTACATGTAATTTTGGTTCTCCTATTTTTTTAACTCACAATTTTAATCTATTCATTTTAAAAAAGAAACATTTGATCCTCTTATTTTAAATTTTTTTACAATTTTAGTTCCCTTATTTTAAAATAGATGTATTTGGTCCTCTTACTTTAGAAAATTCATAATATTATATGTCAAGTTCTCAATTTTGCATATGTTTTATTTTGGTTCATTTGAATCCTAGATCTAATATATTTATTTAAGGTACAATCGATAAATGATTTAATTAATTACAATATAAGAAATGAAATAAATAAAACATAGATAAATTAAAAATTATACCAAAATTATGGATTTTTTAAAATATGGAAACCAAAATTATGAATTTTTTAAAATTTGGAGGTCAAATATCTCTATTTTAATATATAAGAACCAAAATTACAAATTTTCTAGGAGGATCAAATGTTTATATTTTAAGATTAAAAGACCAAAATTATGCCTTAAGTAAAAATAGGAGGACCAAAATTGCTTTTAAACCAAAATTTAATAATATATACTTAAGTATATCACATAGAAATAAACTGAGACAATAATAATTTCACATCATATGATAATTTCTTGAAAATAAAAGTTAATATGAATTCGGCTCCATTTTTTCATAATGAAAAACACTGAAATCTAAATACGAATCCAATATTTAAAATTAATTTTTCTCATCAAGACCAAGTTGAGGTGGTGTAACATCTTTGATTGTTGACTTCTTGAATGCTCTCTACGATATTTCACACAGTAACACTTCATTCTGGTGTGATCGATTGGGTTGTTTGAGAAACTTCACAGAAGATTACCATCTCATAACTACTTCAAGCCAAACACGCTTAATTGTGAAATTTTATGTAATAAGCTACCGAAAAATAGATACATCTTGTTGGTATAAATAATATCAATTAATTTTTTTGAGTCAACTGTCTAGTCTTATACATACATAGTCTCTGAATCTTTCTCATTTTAATGTGATTCAATCAAAGTGTTACATGTGAGATGAATAGTCACATGATTCAAATTTAACTATCATTTTTTACCATAATTAATTGGTTAATTTTACTTGAACATCAAATTAAATATAAAAAGATAAAAACAAGAGAGTTTTGTACTTGCGATGCAAAGTTCTAGTAATAAAAGTGCGAGAAAAGGATAGCATGTCCCAAAATAGTGAAAAGCTATGAACCCTAAAACAAAACATTGGCCCTACAACACCAATACCACTGTTCCTCTTTTTCTTATTCCTCTATTCAGCTATTTCTCTTCGCTGTCTTTATCTGTCTCCACCACATGCATGGGTCACCCCTTCTCTTCTCTTCGGAGGCTTACACATAGACGGAAGCACAAAAGTATATCCCATAAAAAGATGTAAACAGAAACAACAACTGAACTTTCAAGTTACCAAAACGAAGAGATCGAAGAAAAGCTAGCCACCATCGTGGCTTCGATATCTGAACCACTCAAATTTTTGTTTTCGTCGTCGTTGTTTGTCTCACAACTTTTGCCTTGTGTGGTTCACGTTGATGTAATCTTCAAGAGATATTCAGATATATTGCTCTTGACTCAACTTTTCTTTTGTTAAAGATGCTGCCTCCATTCCCCCTTTGCATGCAATAAATTATACATATATATTAAAATGATAAGAAATATTTTTTATTGATAAATATTAATTTATTAATTTTGTTAAAAATATCAATTAAAAAATCCAAACTCATAATATTTCGTTTTTCCTTCTTTCTTTCTCTCATCATCTTTCCTTAAGCACTGGATCAATCTTATATTTTCTATACGAAAAACACTTTAAGCCTATTGCATGACACGAATCATATATACACATCATTACTATGTTGACTCGATCCTAACTTATATAGTTGTTTGACACATCAGGACAAGTACACTAGTTTGTGAGAAAAAAAGAGTTTCTATTTATCATGCCAGATCAATTTTAAACATACAATTATATACATAAAGTCAATATTAAAATTAAATAAAATTAGTTTTGAGTATTTATATAATTATGTTTCTCATGAGAACAATTCAAGTGATTTTATATTCTAAATTATTTTACAAGAAGTTCGAACTTGTTTTTTTTTTATATGATTCAATTATCTTCGTAAAAAGGAAGTATATATACAAAATAAAAATAAAAAAGTTGATTTTTCGATTTCTTCATTGGATTAATTAATACTTTATTGAAGAACTTTCTAAATCCACTTTTGAGGAATCAATAGGAAAGGCAAATCTCGTAAGATACACGTTATCCAAAAATGGTCGCGGGAATATTGTAGTTTGTCCTTACACGGGACTGCTGTTCTAACTAATACTCATAACTCAATTACTTTGTGTTTGGTCGATTTTCAGTGTCACAGTTTGTATGTATATAATAACTATATATGGGAACCAAAGTTTTTCTCTTTTCCTTGCTTGTTTTGTGCTTATGCTTGTATGAAGATTCATCAATTCACTTACCAATTATGAAGGTAGTTTAGTTGTATGTATATTAATTGTCAAGCCTCTTTATGAGAGATAACTAAACAACCAAGTATCAGACTGTTTATGTTCTACACATCTACTATTCTTGATTTCATCATATGAATCTTTTGAATATGTTTGTAGAATTTAATTGGAATACACTAAGCATGTCATATAAAATGTTGACTTTTGTAATAGTTGTTTTAAAATTCATAGAGTGATTTCTAATTTGCTGAGGTTATATAATAATTTCTATAGTGATATATAAATTAAACTATTTGTATATATTTGTGTTCTGGTAGCAGTGAGTAGTTTCCTATAGCAGGAAAGGAATTATATGGACCTTTGAGTTGCAGGCTAGGTGTTGATCAGAGGATATATATGGTTTTTATTGTTGAAGTTGCCCATGAAGAAAAAATAATTATACCAGTTTGAACCTTAATTAATAAAGAGTGAAAGAACCATGTCAAAACTCAACATTAATTCTACCTGAGGCCTGTATGCCTAGCACATTGGTTAGCAACTAATATTAAATATCCAAGGGCTCCAATTAAGCCAAAAATTACGCTTTTATTTAAGGCTAATTATATGCACATAATTAAGTAAATTTGTATATTAATCTTTTGTCTCAGAGAGAGATATGCATACGGCAAGTAGATACAGTTTAACTTTTCTTATAAAAACTCTTCATTATTTGTAGGCTTAGAATAATAACATTCTGTTCCATGGCTCCATGCAACCATATAGCTTAATAGCTATGATACATTTAACTATTGAAGGTGCATGTTGGTATATCTATAACTTATTATAAGGGCTTGTTTGTTTTGCATTGGCTACAAGAAAATTTAAAGTGAAATTAGCTTGATTATTAGAAACAATAAAAATGTGGGAAAATGAGAAAACTAAAAATCAATTGATGAATAAAAACTAAGACTTATTCATCTCACTCAAATTTTGCCCCTAATTAATTAACTCCACACAGTTGTGTACCTTTTCAAACAATCCTAGTTAGTTTTCTCATGACTGAAGATCATGAGTTTTACTACATCACTATTACAAAAGCTGGTTTCTACGACGGGCCATTAACGACGGTTCTTTAAAAACCGACCTAGTATGGTATGCGGTGGCAAATTCGTAATTATTTGGACAATCATATGCAAACGAAGTCGGTTTATAAATGACCGACGTTGTAGGCTAATATACAAAGTCGGTTTCGTAAAAACCGACCTTGTCTTCAGATATTCAAA
>PYAF01005858.1:2434732-2524321 GCA_007407185.1 Glycine tomentella
ATTTTTATATATGACGCTTTCTAAGTCGGTTATTTAAAATAACCGACTTTGTATCTACCCTTTCTAAGTCGGTTATTTTAAATAACTGACTTTGTAACTACGCTTTCTAAGTCGGTTATTTAAAATAACCGACTTCGTATCTACGCTTTCTAAGTCGATTTTTTCAAAAAACCGACTTTGTATCTACGATTTAAAGTCAATTTTTTTGTAATAACCGACTTTGTAAGGTACCTTTCTAAGTCGGTTTTTTAAAATAACCGACTTAGAATATACGCATTTAAAAAAAAAATAATTCGAAGTCGGTTTTTTAAAAACCGACGTTGTAGCCTTGTGTCTATTACGACGCCTGAGACAAGGTCGGTTACAAAACCGACTTTAAATGGCCAAAATAACCGACTTAGAATAGTTCAGCTGTAGTAGTGCATATAAAATAGCAGTGAGGTTCGATTTACTTGACACCTTCAGTTAGCCTCAAAATGTATAGAATAGGAACCATTCAGCTTGCCTAATAATTGATGCTATTCAACAGTTTTGAAGGATAACTTCTGAACTACTTTCCAGGTCTTCTATATTTGTGAATGAGTCATATATGCAGTATGAGGTTATGATATGTAGCAGTGAGCACAAGAAATTATTTCCTCTTCATATTATTAGGACCAATACGTATGTTTAATTTCGTCTTTCATTTCTTTTTCCTTCTATCATCAAATTTTCATTGCTTTATTCCTCTTCTCCCAGACCAACAATCACTACAACAAAAAGGTCTATTTCCGATGGAAAATTTTCCACCGATAAAATTCCATGGAAAATGTTGTGTTTTGGCACGTGAAGGCATACTAAAAGTCTCGTGAGTCAGCCGTAAATTATTAGGATAAGAAAATAAAAGCAGCCTCTTAAACTTCTCATCCCTCTTAAACAAAAAGAAGCTTTATTTTGAACCTAAGTGAGAAACTTCTGGAATGCGGTGGGAAGCTGAACCTCGCCGCTGCAGGGGTCATTGGAGCTGGAGCGAACCAAGGGACATTCTTCACCTTCGCTGTCACGGCTAGGACTCTATTGGCGATGTCGTGCACGGCTTTGCCTCGGCATGGTGGCGGCGACGACCCGAGGTTAACTCTGGCTAAGGCTTGGCGCAGCTTGGAGTAGATTTGTTGCTGCGCTTGGGATTTCCATTTCGGATTGCTCTAGTCCTCTTGCCGTTGATGCTGCCTCAGCTGCGCTTTCTTCTTCCTCTGTTTTGCGTCACGTTACGGGTCCATGTTCGGAACTGGATTTGAGACCATAGACGACGATGGCGACGCTCACGCACACGCCGGGGACGATTGCGGCGCTCACGCACACGCCGAGGACCACCCAGATTCGGGGTGAACGATGGTGCGTTCCACGTGTTCGACGAAATGTGAGTATGGCTTTCTGAAGTTGTTGTTTTTCCGAATGAATGCTATGCTATAGTTAGAATTTCAGAATCCATCAATCTTTGTCTGCACCATGCCAAGCCCAATAGCGAGCTCAAGCTCAAACCCACTGACTCCTCTTTTGGGAAAGACGGTTTCAAGAAGAGGAAACCTGACAAGCCTCACAATCCCAAGGTGTGTGCGCAATTTTGAATAGAGAAATAAAAAAGAGAACATGTTGTGTTTGTTTGGTTAGAATTGGCTAAACTAACATGTGAATTTGTTGTTTAGGTTGTTGCAGAAAATGATAACAAAGACAATAGGATGAAAGTCGGCGCTGATGATGGAGAATCCAAAATCACCAAGAGTAACACAAGAAACACAAATACCAACAACAACAACAACAACAACAAAGAAACTTGGACAGATACTTCAAATTCCAAGCAGATGACGAGAAGGCTGGCGTGGATAAGAAAGCTAGAGGCCTTACACCATCATGGGCCACTCCTGATTCAGTTAGTTATATGTGTGTTGAACTGAAAGTGCTTTTGATTGAATGGGTCTCATTTTTTGTTGCGGCACCCTTTAACTGAATCCAAAAGTTCTTATGATGATTATTATTATTATTATTATTATTATTGTTGTTGTTGTTGTTGTTGTTGTTGTTGTGAAGATAGTAGAAGAAGATAATGAAAGGTTCTTGCAGAAACTCAAGGAAAGAATGGACAGGTAAGAGTCTTGTTTAACACTGCACATTAGTTCATCAATGGAATTGCCACTCTTTGCAACAAGTTCTAATAAGAGTCTTGTTTAACACTGTACATAAGGGTTATTTGTTCCTCACAATAGTCATTGACAGAATATGTTACTATTAGCTTGTGAAATTTCATAGGATATTAGAAGGCCATGAACTGCTGTGGCTCATAGGGCCTCTCTGGAATAATTTCCTATCACATTCTTATTAGTGTGTGTGTGATTATGTGTTCTTTTCTTATATCAGTTGTATTATAATAATAAAATCACACACATCAATCATCATGCATGTAGATGCCATCTTTTTTAACCATTAATTCCTTATAGTATATTATAAGGAATTCCTTTTGATCGACTCAAAACTAGTTTGCTTCTTTTGGAGGAAATGACAACATCACTTGAAGCTTCAGATAAGAAGGTGTCGTTTCTTTTTTACTATCTTCTCTTTTAATCAGTTATCAAAGTCAGGAAAAACTATGATGGAAATGTGGAATATATTTTGAGGGTCACATTACTTCTTTATTACTTATTTTTTTAATATTTATCAACCTGTTAACAATTCAAACTCATTATCTTTTCAAGTGATTTTGGAATGATGTGACTTGTTTATATGCTTGTAGTGGTATTTTTTACTCTTTTGATGTGATTTTTCACAAAAACTATTATTGTGGTCTTATTTATATACAACTTCTATTTATGCTTCATTTGGCTTCATTTCTAAGAATTATGCATTCTAAGTCAAGGAAGGAACAACTAGGATATATGCACAGCTATCAATTTTGTTGGACCTGGTAAAGTTTGTGGATGTAGCATTCATAACTGATGGCAACATAAAAGGATTGAACGGATTAATTGCTTAGTTGCTTTCTTCTTTGGCCATGTTATAGATGTTGTGCTTAGAACCCAATTTTTTCTATATTTGTCCTTATATAACACCCAATTTTTTCTCTCTTTAATGGTTAATGCAACCTAATAATTTTGTTTTTATTTTATTTTATTTTATTTTCTCCTTCGCCCCTGATTAAGTATTTCTGTTAAAAATATCTAAACTTTTTATGTAATAATAAACATCATTTTTGTTGCTATCTAAGAATCAATTTACCCATGAGTGGAAATAATTAGTATCATATGATTGATTTTGTCTTGACCATCATGTTCTTGGTTTCTCATGATGGTGCTGGAGGCAAACTTTTGAGAAGAAGGTGTGCTGAAGAATGCCCTTTCTCTCCTTATTTTTCACCACATGAGCCTCAAAAGTTTGCAGCAGTCCACAAAGTGTTTAGTGCAAGCAATGTCTCCAAGATGCTAATGTTTAGCACCTAATAACTAGCTCCACACACTAAATTAATTAGTCACTTTTTTTTTTTCAATTAGATTCACTTCTCTTATAGGGTGAACATTGAGTTTCATATGTAGAGAATATGGAATGAATTACTAAAATTTATTATTGTTGATGCTGACTTTATCTTCTTTTCTCTGTTCTTCACTGATAGCAGTTCATTATTTATTGCAGCCCCAATGGAGCTTATAATTCTGGTTTCAAACCAATAACCCATCAGGTGATGTTAAGACATGTTCAAATATATTTACTTCTTTGATTGTACCACGATAGAGCCTAAGTAATTTAGAAAAATATGGCCAATAGAAAACTCAACTAAATTCTTGTGCAGTATATTCTCAATGGTGTACCTCTTACTATAGAAACTAGTGTGACTAACAAATATATTTATTCACTATTTTAAGGATTCCAAGTATGCACCTCATTCTTATTCTTCGATATGCATCATCATCAACATGTACAGCTTGAAATAACCATGGCTTATTTTATCTTTCTTGTACCTAACTAGTATGCAAACATGTTGAAATATAATGAATGAGACATTCAAATCAATCAATATATACAAGCTAAATCTGAATTAGAATTTAGAAACCATGAAACTTTTTATAAAGCTTCGTTACAATAAAACCCACGACTGAATTAGAGTTTTAATAATATTTTATTATTTGTAATATATTGCTTTTTAAAACTCTATTGTCCAATCATGATAGTCGTGCCTCTGATTTTGGTCTAATGAAGATAGAAAATAAAGGAAGGATCCTTTCGTTTAATGAAAAACCCAAAGGAGAAGAGTTGAAAGCAATGGTAAGCCTCATGTTTATTATACTGCTAAAAAAGTTTCCAGAATTATGCCTTGAACTGCTAATATTGCTTTATATTTAGCAAGTAGATACAACCGTTTTGGGCCTTTCAAAGGACGAGGCTCAAACGAAAACATACATTGCTTCCATGGGAGTGTATGTCTTCAAGAAGGAGATACTTCTTAATCTATTGAGGTACTGATTATTATGTAGCAAAATCTTAGGCTTTTTCCTATGGTTCACTTCATCCATTAACATATTTTATATAAATACAGAAATATGCACTGAGAATACACTGATATAAATACTTTCGGTTTAGTTTCTTTCGGCCACTGAAAATTTTTATTTGATTCTACTTGAATCCTTTGTGTTCCTAGAATGTTATTAATTTAGTTACCCATTATTTGATTCTTGCTTGAACCCTTTGCTCTACTTGAATGGAGTACTTGAGAGTTGTTTATCCATGTAATGTGTTTGGACCCTTTTTTAAGTTCAATGGTTTCTATAACTCCAACATGCATCAACACGTGAGATCTTAGTGCACTGATTGCCACACAAACTGTTTTTTAACTTCAAACAAAGTCATTGCAGCTCTAGTACCATGCTGGAAAATAAACCTATCCTAAAATTGTTAGGTGTATTATTGTTGGCTGGAAAAGAAAATAGTTGTTTATTAGCTTTTAACAAAGATGCTGGTGCCTTATCATTAGCTGGAAAAGAAATTTCCTTTTGAAGTTGAAGAGTAACTAGGTACCACCAAGAAGTGAAGATCTCTAATTTATTTAGCCAAAATAAAATTAAAATAACATTACTGATTGTGCTTCCTAAAATAGGATGGATAGGAGTGACAAGGAAAACATCATTGAAAGAAAATAGAATTATATATATATATTAAATTATATTTTTTCTTGAAATAATTATATATATATTAAATTATATTCTTTACACATTTATCTAATCATAAAGTATATTATATAGAATAAATTTTCAGATTTTTAAAATAACTAAATAAAAATCATATACTAAGATATTAAAATCTAATTAGTATGCCATACCCTTGACCATGATACTTAATTCTTGAATCTTGATACTAACCCTATGGATATTTTAGTTCTTAATTTTGTGATGGCATATGGTATGCTTCTTATGCTTTTATAAAAACTATTTCAGTCCTTTGCATTAATTTACTAAAATGTTGTTAACATATTGGTCCTTGCACTTTATTATTTGTTTATTTAGGGAGGAATCATGCCTTGAAAATTATTGAGTGGTTGATTTATTTCCTTCTTATTGGCTCTTGTTTCAGGGATTACTTGTGAAGCCAACAATTGGTAGATTTTGTACGTCAACAACTGCACTTGGTGAGTTTTTAAGTTATAACATTTTCCCAATAAGATGCTGAACTGTTAAGAATTATTTTAGTTTAAGAAAATATTTGCAAGTTTTAAAATGATATTGAATTATGGGTATGAGTGGGTATTCAATAAAAATATTGATTTGTGATTACATACACCTGATTTTTACTAAAACCTGATGTAATATACACAATATTACTACACGTGTCATCATTTGCTTTTAGTAGGGCCCAATTTCTAAATCAAACATTTTGTTGTTTGTGAACAATTTCAGTCCATCTGCTTTTAACATTTTTGACACTGTTAGGAGACATCTTTTACTGCTTCTAATATTTCAGTGTGTTCTACAGCATCTTAACTTCTTTGAAATGTTTCAAAATGGGTTCAATCTGAGCTCTACCTTAAATTATTGAAAAAATGGTGATTTGGTGGAGGAGAAGTGGGAGAAGACAGGGTAGTTTTATGAAAAGGGGGAAAAAGCTCAGGTTAGATGTTTGGTAATAAAGAAACTGACATTGTCAATAAAGTCAATGTCTCTTAACTTAGTTTTCATTACCATAGGCTAGATGTTTGGAAATGTGATAAGTGATAACTTCTAAGCTTGTAGTTAGACTGAGATGTAATACAAAGTCCATTTATATATATAACCTATAGTTTGTTCCTTGCTCATTATTTGTTAAGTTTACCTGGTGAAGCTCAGGTTACCAAATTCAGGGTTACAAGACTTCATATTTGTCCTAGGTGATTCTGGTTATTCTTATGAATAAATGCTTCAGCTAAAAACCTTAATCACTGTCTACTTTGAATTTTCACTTTTATTCCCCCTTTAAGTTTTAATGGTTTATACCTCATTTAATGGTTATCAATTCCATTCAATCTTTATCCTTGGTGTGAGATCTTCATTGTGTAAAACCAGATATGTTATTTTTATTGCCTGCTCTGCTTATATTTTTACAGGTCTTGAAAACTAAAATATTGAGAATGAGAAGAAGACCTTATAATCTCATACATTTGTAAAGAAAAATGCATCTTTGCAACTGATTAAAAAGAATATGAACAATTTTAATTTTAAAATAAGGGTGAAAAATTTATGGATGAAATATATAATGTTTACAATAATTTGTTTGACATTAAATTCCTTTAATATTTCAACTATTGAATGCATGTGTTAGTTGTAAACATTGTAGAAAATATTTACTTATATATTCATAAATTAAAACCAGGTTAAAAATTTATAAATATTAAAAAATGAAGTTTTTTAAAAAAAAAAAAATTTTTCCGACGGATTTTTTCCGTCGCAAAATTTTCCATGACTGATTTCCGACGGATTTTTCCGTCGCTACCATTACCGACGGAACTCAAAATCCGTCGAGTGCATTTCCTACGCCCGTTTTAGCGACCGATATTTTTCCGTCGGAATTCCGTCGGAAATGACTGATTAGCGACGGAAATATAGCATTAGCGACGGAAAATTTCCGTCGAAAATTCCATTTTTTCTTGTAGTGAATGAGTTATTTTGCATCAAATAGTTTCATGATCACCAATTTGTTTTTAGTTATTCCACAGCTTTAAATTCATAAAAGTTTGAAATCATATTACTAAATATTATTAAAAAAATAAGTATTCTTTACTACATGTCTACATCTATATAACTTGCTAGCGATTTCAAAACTCAACCTGCACATAGTATCATAAAACGATTCAAGTTTTCCTTTCGAACCGAAACCTATTGATCATGCGGCACATTACAGGTAGGTCAAAACTTATCAACCAAAAGATAGAGATAAGATAGAGAAAATATATTTACCAGGCCCAAACGATCAAATTTCAAGATGGACCTATTGTCCCAAACCAAAAGGCACAAAACAATTGTGAATAGAAAACAGTATTCTTCTTTCTCTCCTTCCCGGCCCCTTTCATTTTTTGGTAGTGTTTTTCCTGCAAACTTATAATCTTCTTAAACTTAATTTCTGCTTCTGCAAAATTTGGGTTGTTTGAGACCAGATAAATTTATCTTATTATCATCCAACTTAACATTTTGATAAATTTATTAATTTATTTAAATTTAACTCAATTAAAACCCAATATTATATAAAATAAGACTGCATCAACCTAATTTATTTTGTTACGCGATATATAAATCTTAATTCTTACTATTATATATAGTTAAATCATAGAATTAAGTAATATAAAATTATAATTAAAACATATTTTATAAATATGTTTTAAAATAAATAATATTAATATAAATATAATATCATTAAGCAAAGAAATTTTATTATTAATATATAATTATTTTAAAAATAATACCTTTTAAAAATGATATTAAATATCTGATCAAACTGAAAAAATTGTGTGTATAATATAAACTCTTTTAAAAAAATATATTAGATTTAAGTATAATTAAGTGTTAGACATAAGATAAATTTCATAATTAATTTAAAAAATCGAAACTTGCATAAATATGTTGAAGTTCTATGAAGAGCCAAGGATCAAAATTATACTGGTTAAAAAAAGCATTAGATTTAATTTTTAAAATATAAATTAATTTTGACAAGTTTATATTTTAAAATTTAAATCTAGTGTCCATTCTTTGTAACGTATCTACTTAGGCTTTAGCCCTAAGCCCGAGCCCGAGCCCAAAGGATGTGTACCCACAGAAGACAGAACACTCACCACCCACTGGAACCTGTCCTCTATCTCAAGCTTCAGCTAAAATAAATTGTTTGAATCTTCAACCCTTTTGGATGAATTAGGTGTTTTCCAAAATGTAGAGAAGAAAAAGCCATGAAAGTCTTCAACTTTAAAGCAACTGCTGCTGCTTACAGGAGCTTCAGCAGCAAGAGGGTTTCAAAACCCTTAGCTTGGGCTTTAAGAAACCCCAAAACCAAGAACACTAACACCATAGTGAAGCAATGCAGAAACCCCATGTCCAAAATTGAATGGAGTGAAGAGCAAAAGCATTTTCTGTCTTCCATATCCGAGGGAAAATCTGTGTTCATCACTGGCTCTGCTGGCACTGGGAAGACCCTTTTAGTTGAAGAGATCATCAAGTTCCTGAACAGATTGTACATCCCATCTCGGGTTTATGTCACAGCTTCCACTGGGGTTGCAGCTTGTGCTATAAAGGGCCAAACTTTGCACTCTTTTGCTGGCATTGGCATCTTCACTGATGATGACCCTCAGCTTTTGGTGGAGAGGGTTTTGTCCAACCAGGGTGCCTGCAGGAGGTGGAGAAAGGTTGAGGCTTTGGTCATAGATGAGATCAGCATGGTGAGTGCAAAACTGTTTGATAGTCTTGAATGTGTTGCAAGAGGGGTGAGGGGTGTGGATGAAACCTTGGGAGGGATTCAGCTTGTTGTGAGTGATGATTTCTTTCAACTACCACCAGTGGTTAATAACAAGGATTATTGTTCTTCTCAAAGGGTGATGCATGCATTTGAGGCTGAGCGTTGGAACAGAAGCTTTGATTTACAGGTGGAGCTCACAAGGGTGTTTACGCAATCAGATTATGGACTCACCAGGTTGCTTGAGGGAATCAGGAGAGGGGAGAGTGATCCCCAAGATTTGGAGTTCCTAGAGTACTTATGCTTGGGGAGTAATGGATATGGTGATGATCCTTCTATTGTGCAGCTCTTTCCTTTGAATAAAAATGTGGAGAGAGAGAATGGCTGAGAAGTTTGCAAAAGGATTTTGTTGTTTATAAGGCTGTTGATAGTGGTAAGGGGCATTGGAAGGGGAATCTTAGGTATGGCATAGTACCTGATGAAATTTCCCTTTGTGAAGGTGCAAGGGTTATGCTGGTTAAGACACTGAGCTTGGATTGGTAAATGGGGCTACTGGTGTAGTGGTGGGGTTTTCATGGTAATTGGGGGGAAGAAAATCTTGGTGGAATATGTAATGATAAAAGTGTTGCCTGTGGTCAAATTTGATGGAGGGAAATTTGTGACAATTAATCCAGCAACATGGCATGTAATGGATGGACCTGAAGTTGTTGCTTGCAGGAAGCAGGTACCTCTTATATTGGCATGGGCTATGAGCATTCACAAGTGCCAAGGAATGACTCTTGAGGGAGTTCACACTGATCTGTCTAGAGCATTTGGTTGTGGCATGGTGTATGTAGCAATTTCCCGGGTTAGAAGCTTGGAGGGACTTCGTCTATCTGCTTTCAATAGATCAAAGATTAAATAGACCAAAGGGTTTCAAGGTTCTATAGGAGCTTGGCTTCTGGAAAGAGTAAGGAGGTTATGGAAGTTGATAGGAGGAACAAGAGAAAATGTAGCCACAGAAGTACCAGTGCCGTCTCAAGAAAAGTTTGTAACGGTCGAACAAAGTACAGGACTTGGTTTACCTAAAGGAAAATGGATAAGGTTGCTGAATACTTTGCTGTAATTCTGTCTTATTGCAAATGTCATTATATAAACTGAACTGAGGAGGGAAAGTTAAATTTTCCTCAAGAGGGTGTTATAATAGACTAATGCAAGACTTGGAAGAGTAATGTACTGTAGTCACTATTATTATTATTCTGATCCTTGAAGCTGTTTATTGATATTGATTAGTGCAAAGTGTATATCATACTAGTGTATATCATAATGTTATGTAGCCACTATAACTATTCTGATCCTTGAGGTTGTTCTTCAATATTTTTTTAGTCTATGCATTTGTTATATTTAGGGCATGATTAGTGTTAAGTGTAAATAGTAATGAAGTTCTCTTTCTGGTTTTCTAAAGGGTGCTTCAATCTGCGTAAAGCATATTAAGCAGATAAAAACATCTTTGAGTTTTCTAAGCCAATATTTTGCTGTGATATTGATTAGGGAGGTTACAAGTTACAACTTACAGCCTATGGGCATCCATGACCATTTGATAAAAATGCTAGTGAACATGGAACGAGTTAAGGTCATTCAACCTAAAGAAATTAGGATGTTAACTCTACAACTCAAATCCTGATTTTTTTCATTGCCAATCTTGCTCTCTTTTTTAAATCATTGGTAAAAAAATCATTTTTCAAATTATTAATTCTTACAATACTACGGGTTTTTTTAAAAATATTTTTACTGAGAGCAAGATTTTCAAACATGTCAACGATGTTTCCACAAGGACCACATCCCAAACACGTGTTGATTTTTAATTTGATCTGTAAATTTTATAGGAACATTTATAAAATTTATAAATATCTAAATTCGACCATGATAGATTTAGCCTGAGATGTATTGATATATGATAATATAATATGGTGTAATATTCGTCATCAAAGTGTCAATACACGAGATCACATCATAAGAAGTATAGAGATAAGGTAAGGATGGTGTTACACCATTAATTTTTCTCTTGGTAAATGCAACTAAAAGTCACCCCAATGAGGTCTTAAAACTTTAATGGTGATATATTTTTGTTATGAATGCTTTTTTTTTTTTTACCAGTTTTTGATGAATGCTTTTTTTAAGGAAAATTATTTGATGAGTGGTAACGATTACAAAAAGATGAATTAAATCCTTAAATTAAATACACCCTGTTTAGTGTTACTGATAAAAAAAAAATGCACCCTGCTTTTTTTTGTGTGAAGAATACACCCTGTTTAAGTGTTTATGCCACTGACTCTGACTCATCGGGTGTTTCGGTCTTACCCCTCTCTCTGTCTCTCAAATTTTCTGGTGATCCATGAAGCAAGTGATATAATCCAAATGCTGTTCACAGAAGATGCTATTAATTTATATATGAAATATGGGATTTCACCAAGTAAATTCTTAAGAAATATTTAACCAAACCATTTATACTTATTTCAACAAAACAAAATTTTCCATTATTTTACAATTTCCTTTACTTTCATTGAATGTAAAGCCACTTTTGTGAGAGAACACCCATATTCTTTCTGCGTCAAATTTGTGCAATAACCCAGATGGGTATATGAGAAGTTAAAAAAATGAGATTTTTCACCCTAGGAATAGCTGTTGATGCGTATAGAAATTTCGGCACAAAAGGGTATTCTTCAAAACCCTCATATGGGTCTTACACTAAGTACAAGGCCAAGGAGAAGACACTCAGAGAGAGAAAACAACGTAGGCCTAAGAATCAATGGACAGAGGAGCAGAAGAGTGTGTTGTCTGCTGTGAAACAGGGAAATAGTGTGTGTTCATCACGGGTTCTGCTGGGACTGGAAAAACCAAGTTGGTCATTGAGGTTGTGAAATTGCTGAAGAAAGTGCACATCCCATCTAAGGTTTTTGTCACAGCCTCAACTGGGGTTGCAGCATTTTCTATAAAGGGGCAAACTTTGCACTCATCTTAACAATGGAGTGTGTAGTTTTATAACACCACCAATTTTGATCCTCAAAATTTGTTTGAGGTGATTATGAGGAAGACGGCAACCAGGAATTGGGATAAGGTTGAGGCTTTGGTCATAGATGAAATTAGCATGATGGATGCAAAGCTGTTTTCTGGCTTAGAGTTTGTTGCCAGAAAGTTGAAGGATGTGGATAAGAAGTGGGGAGGAATTCAGCTGATCATGGTTGGGGATTTCTGCCAGTTGTCTCCTGTTGGTGAGACTGAGAAGTCAACGGTTGGTGAGAAGTCAAAGATTGATAAGAAGTTGAAGTCGAAGCCGAAGTGCGTGAGTTATGCTATTGAAGCTGATTGTTGGAATGATAGTTTTGATTTGCAGATAGAGATTCCTAAGATCTTCAGGCAGTCTGATGTGAGGTTTATTGAGTTGCTTCAGGCCATAAGGAAAGGGGAGAGTGATCACCCCGACTTGGCATACCTCGAGAAGTATTGCACCGAGACTGAGTGTGATCCCTCGGCAGTGCGGCTCTTCCCATTTAATAAAATTGTCAGGAGTGTGAACGAGAAAAGGCTTAAAAGCTTGCAAAAGGAATGTTTTGTTCATAGAGCCATTGCTCACGGTGACGATTGTTGGAAGAAGCAGTTCGAGCATGGGATAGTACCTGATGTGGTTACCATTTGCGAAGGTGCAAGGGCTATGCTGGTCAAGAATTTGCATACTTGGAAACGGTTGGTGAATGGAGCAACAGGAACAGTAGTGGGGTTTGAGGAGGCAATGGATGTTGGTGACATGTACTCTGATAACCGGCTGCCAATAGTCCAATTTGATTCAGGAAAAACTTTGACCATGAAACCAGCAGAGTGGCAAATAATGGATGGAGATAAAACTGTTGCTTGGAGGAAGCAGATACCAATTATTCTGGCATAGTCTCTGAGCATCCACAAGTGCCAGGGAATGACCCTAGACAAAGCTGTGATTAACTTGTCAGGAGCATTTGGCTTTGGAATGGTTTATACCGCACTTTCTCGTGTTAAATGATTGGATGATCTTCATTTATCTGGTTTTAGTTGCTCAAAGATTCAAGCAGATCATAAGGTTGTACAGTTTTATAGAAATTTGGCTTTGCAATGTAAATAACAATGATTTGGACAATAGTTGCATTGAGAGTAAAGATAGCTCAAGTAGCATAACAGGTGATTCACGAAAGGTTGGCATTGCAGACCCAAATAGTTGCATTGAAAGTAAAGATAGCTCAAGTAGCATAACTGGTAATTCAAAATGGTTGGCATTGCACACCCGAATTTCGGTTTTTCACTCGAGCGTTGGCTAGCAAATCGTCTAGGAAGATCTTCAAGATGATTTTACTTAATGTTCCCTATCCCTATCCTTTGGTACTTTGGTGAAATTGTCATGATAGTATATCTATACAAATTCAAGTCGCAAGTGAACTATTGCTACCCTTCAGTGGCTGCTGAAGTTGACTTTGGCAGGATGTGTAGGGAAGAACTTTATCTTTTCTTCCCCACTCAAAGTGAGGGTAAAGCTTGGCAATGCTGGTCCTTTTATTCTTCATGGTCAGGTGAAGTTTATCATTATCAAATATTTTAGTGTGGTAGGTACCATTGATGTTTTCTTTTGTAAGTAAATCAAAGTTTTCCAATTCTTTAGCATTCATTTTAATACAATTTTTTTTGTATGTTTCATGCTTAACTCTCAGATGAAAAAGAAAAGCAAAAGAATGATAGTGAAATAGTGTTTGTTATAATTAAGTAGACAATGATGATACAATGATAATTTAATCGCCATTTCTAATTATAACTGGTGGATGTAAACATAATGCCTTGTGTTAAGTCAGAATAGTCTCAATCTAGTTTCTATTTAATTTAGTCTTTTGAATTTATATTTTGTGCAAATGTGGTGCCATCATTTGGTCCTAATCCATCAAAATGACCTTTAAAGAATGTAGTTTTCTGATGTTCTTTTAATAGAGATTTCTCTCAACATTTATAAATTATCAATGAAGTTATAGACATGGCAAACGCTATCTTGACTTGACAGTGGTTAATCTTTGTATGCCATGTTAATACATCTCACTATACAAATCTTGTTGATATATTAATACATGTTAATGTGTCGTAAATGAACAATAATTGACATTTAAACTAACTAAGTATAATTTATTTGTTTAACAATTTAAATAAATTATAAGATTAAGTCAATAAAAATTTCCGCAGTTCTTTAAAGATTTAATTTAGCTTATTTATGTATCATCGTATCTCCTTAAAATGTATCCCTTCCTCTGTATTATTATTAGTTAAAATCATTTTACAAAATTACTAAAATAATATAATGAATGAAGATCGGTAAAATAAAATATACAGTCATAGAAAGAGACTTGCACAATAAATGTATGAAATACGCTCTCAAAGCCTCAATTCATATGGATAAAATTAATGACATAGAACAAAAAAGACAAAAGCTTCGAAAATAAATAAATTCATGTCAACAGTCAATTGATGGAACCATCATAATCAAAAACAAAATTCTCAAACCCAAAAAAAAAAAAACATAACTTACTCAAAGAAATAAAATAACATACTCATCCACAACTAACGTGAACATGGATTAGATTTTTAAGAATTCAATCCATATTTAATTTATATCTATTTAAATGAATTGGATTTTAAATCTATATCCATATTTAAAAAAAATTAAATTTAAGATCCAATTCATTAAAATGGATATGAATTTAGATATATCCAATTTATATTCATTTAAATGTTATAAGATTTTTTTTTTTTACAAATTTTAGTTATTAAATGTTAAAAAGTGAAAATTTAGTACCTATCCATTTATGAGTTATTTTCAACCAATCTTGGTCAAGACTATTTTTTATCGATATTGGTTAGTGTATTTTTGACATACCTCAACCAAAGCAATTTTGACATATATCGATCCAGACATTTTTAGACTGACATTAACCAAGACTATTTTTTTTTACGGACATTAGTCAGTGCATTTGGTCAATGATGTTTTTGGTCGATCTTAGGTAGCGTTACTTTTTTGTTGAGGTCGGCCAAGATTTTTAGTCAATGCATTTTTTGGCCGACATTGACTAGGGGTTTTTCGATCAACATCGATCGTGACTAATTTTTGGCCGATAGTGGTTAGGATTTTTGTGTCTAACATTGATAAGATTTTTTTTTGCCGATGTCGATTATTGATATTTTTTTGCCAACATTCGTTACAACTTTTTTTTTGTCGACATTAGCTAGATTTTTTTGTTAATGTTGGTTGAAACTATATTTTTGTTGGCAACAACTAGGATTTGTTGGTCAACATTAACCATGACTATTTTTTTTGCTAGCGTTAGCTAGAGATATTTTTTGTTGACATCCACTAAGATTTTTTTGATCAGCGACAATTGTAAAAATATTTTGGCCGATGTAAACTAGTTTTTTTGGCTGATGTCGGCAGATGATTTTTTCAACCTATGTCGGCCAAAAAATAGTCTCGTCTAACGTCGACAAAAAAAATTATAATCGACGTCGAGCGAAAAATCTACTTGTTGTTGATAAAAAATAATCTTGACAAATATCGACAAAAAAACCTAGCTAACGTCAGCAAAAAAATAGCATCGACTGATGTCGACCAAAAAATAATCTCAATCAATGTTGACTAAAAAACCTCACCAACATTAACTTAAAAATAGGCTCAATGATAACGGCTTAAAATATCATTAGTTGACGTCGACCAAAAAATTAGTCTCAATCAAAGTTGGCAAAAAAAATTAGATTTAAAAATCCAAACAAATATCCAATCCATATCCATTTCATATCCAATTAGTTGGATTGGATTTAAAATCCAAAAAAATAGATTTGGATATGAAACTAATCCATTTAAATGGATTAGATTGGATTTGATATAAATTATTTTGTGGATATAGATTATTTTGCCCAGCCCTACGACCACAACATCGATAGGAAAAGAGGAATAAGCTTAGAATACCGGCAACATATGTGTGTGTGTGTGTGCGCGCGCGTGCGCACTCACATGTACAATGTTATCAAATTTGAGAATTTAAGTATATTCGTGAGAATTTCATAAATTAGACTATGAATAATTTGTAAACTAATAAGATTCTGTTTCATATAAAAATAATAATAAAATATTTATAAATAACACATCAATTAAATATTTTAACAACATAATAAAGCAAAATAACAATCTATAAATTTCACAATACTTAAATAATCAAGTCTAGTAATACATTACTACTAGATAATAAATTGTGGAGATCATAGTAGTGGTAGAACATTCTCATTGAGGATATGATGTTGCTAGAGGTGAGGGTTCTTCAACTCAAAAACAACACATCAAATGAATGTGTGTTGAACCTTAAACGCACCGAAAACAACTCAAAGCGACATGTGTTTTGGTCTAATTTTTTTAACTTGCTGACTCATTGATTTAGTGGTAAACTTGAGAGTCTACCGAGTTTGCATAGAGTTTACTATGCCTACCTAGAGTATATTAAAAAGAAAGTTTATAAATGAATCAACTTGTAAAGTTGTAAGAATTAACGAGTTAATTCGAGGGTTTGATAACCAAGTGCATGTGTACACTAATATTGTATCAAATTGAGAAAAAGCAAATGTGAGATTTTTTTTGTTGTTGATGTGGGGTGTGATATCAATTTCATTAGCATTGTATTAGAAATGTACAAGAAAAAAATAAGAAATTAATTTACAACAAATTAAAAATAGTATTACATGGAGTGGGGCTAAAAATGAGTTGAGCTAAACTAAGCTTGATCCAATTTGACTCGACTCGATAAGAAGTGATCCAACTCATAACTCGACTCAAGTTTGATACAAACCTTTATTTTTCGCTTGAACTCAACTAAATTTAGCTTGTTAGCTAAACTCGATTTAAAATTATAATTATTTTGCATATTTTTATTAAATTTTTCATTTATTTTGTACAATAAAAATTAATAGGAAACTAATTGAAAAATAATTATATCAATTTAATAATATAAAATTAATATATATTGAGTTGGTTCATGAACCAATTGAATCGAGCTATACATAGCCTAAGTTCAGTTTGTTTATTCAATGAAATCAACTTTTAGCTCAAATTCAACTCATTTGGTTCAAATTAATTTTTGAATTGGGTCTTAAACTATGTTCGAGATGGTTTGATTCATTACCAACCCTTTGGAGCAACAAATTAATAGGGTGACGAAGAAGGATGACAACCAGTCAATGGGTCTATGCTTTAGACATGTAAACTAGGGGTGTAAGCATATTGCACCCAATATGTGAACCTTCTCAATCCAACCCAACCCAATTAAATTTTTGTGGGTTGGATTATATCATAGGGTTGAATTGATTTTATTTTAGTGAACCCAATTAAAATTAGATTAGATAACAATTTTGGAATTTTGGACCCAACCAAAACTCAATCAAACCCACGTATAGTAAACAAACATATAACAAAATTCTAATTGCATACTAAATAGTAAATACTAATATAGAAAATCCTAAAGTAAGTACTCATACAAATTTTGTTTATCTTTTCTTTATTATATTATTTAAAACTTCTTTGTTTTTATGATTAGTGATTAGTGTTAGACTTAAGTATTTTGAATTGTAAAACTATGATATGATTTATGAATACTGTTAGTTTTAAATAAGTTGAGTTTTATATTCTATCATTATGAATGAGTTACTTAAATTAATTAGAGGTCTATAATTTATCTTTTTATGCTCAATGAGTAATTGCAAAACTAGTTATTACAAATATATCTTCTACTTTTTAGTTTGAGAATATTTTTAACACCTAATGATGTAAGACTTTTTTAATGATCCATTTTTAACTTGATGGCCAACTCAATCCAATCCAATCCAATTAAAGTTTGGTTGTATTGAGTTGGATTGGGTTGCAAGAAAATAAAAGGTAAATTTAATTCAATTAAATTTAATTGGATTGGATTGAAAAATCGATAAAACTCAAACCAGCTCGGACCACTTACACCCCTAATAGTAAACGAGTAAAAATAAAATCAAATTAATAATAAAATTCCATCTTATTTAAAAATGATATGAAGGAAATTTAATGAATATTTTAAAAATAAAAACAAAAAAACTAGAAATAGGTATTTTAAAAACACTACTTAAACTAACATACTTTAAAAAATACCATAAACAATTAAAAAAACTTGTTCATCAAACATTAATTAAGGTCAATTTGTTTAAATTTAAAAAAGCAATTAAAGAAACTCTTTTTTAAGAAGTATATAGAATTTGTTTTTTTTTAAAAAAAAAAGAAGAAAAAAACTGTTTATTTTAAGTAAAAATAATTTAGACAAACACATAGAAAATCATAAAACTAGTTATTTTATTAAAAAAATAAGTTTAAACAAAATATTATCGAATAGACTTTTTCGGCCATTAAAAGAAAGTTAGAACGTAATTAAAACAACCTGCCAAACATAGCACGAACATGAATAGATAGATTCCTGCTCAATACTATTTTTTTGTACTTATTTTTATAATTAGCTATCTGCTCCCATATTGTAAATTTTAGTATTCACTATATAGAGTAAAACTTTTACTCTTTCTACCTATACATACATACATACGTGTATATATATATATATATATATATATATATATATATATATATATAAGTCTTTCAATCTTTCTTCTGTCAATCAATTATTATTTTACATATTCCCTGTTTTCCTCATTACATATTGATTTTTACACATAACCTCTAGGAGTTTGATTGTTTTTTGAGATTTTACAAATTTCTAAGTTCAACTTTTGTTACTAAGTGCGATATTATTTTTAAATCTAAATGAAATCGTGTTTTATTTTAAATTATAATGATAACAATAAGTATTTTTTAATTTAATTTAAATTAAATTAATTATTATCATGAACATATCATTTTTAAGTTTAAATTTAAATTTAAATTTTATTTTAAATTTAGGATAAACTATGTTTGGGATCCATGTAAAATTTGAAAATTATTAATTTTCATCTCATAAAATTTTTAGTATTATTTAGTTCATGTAAAAATAAAACATTTTTTATTGATTCCTAATAGTAACTCTGGTGGCAATGACGTAACTAACAAATTTACATGCGACATAATTTGATTATAAATAAATTAAATAATTTATAATTATTAAAATCTTCCAAAATGAATTAAAAAAATATAGCAGCTAAATATCCAAAAAATTGTATTTTTTCATCACTTTTTAGACTATTCTCTCGCACTTTCTAATGAGATTAGGGATAAAGATAAAGTAATACTGGATTTCAATGTCTCCTTAGTATGCTTGACAAGGTAGAGATAAAAAATAATTAAATTTATCAGTCTCTTTAAAGAATAGTCTAAGAAAGTTACTAGTAAGACTGACATATATATATATATATATATGTTTTTCTTTTTGGAGAGACCAAATTAATATGGTAATTTCTATTAAGATAAAATTAATATTTTTCAAAATTTATACTGAACTGAAACATATTTTATCCTTAAATTTATTACTACATTTTTTAGAGGAAATTTATTACTATATTATAAACTAGCTGAAACATAGGCACTATTATGCCGCGTATCCGCATTTCTATTGTGTTAAAGTTTATACAATTTATCTTATTATTGGGTCATAGTATAAAAAATGTAATTATTATATACATTGATACAAAAGAAGTTATAAATATAGCGAAAACACACTTGTTGTCATGCTTCTGTTTCCACATTTCTATTTCACTTTTTTTTCACTAAAATTGAAATATTTTTATCTTATTATTGGGTTATAGTATAAAAAAAATGTGATTATTATATGCATAAATATAAAAAAAGTTATAAATATTAAGTAAATTACTCTTCTTGTTCCTTAATTTATTTATTATGTTTAATTTGGCTCCTTTATTTTTAATAGGTATAATTAGATAGCTTATTTTTTAAGATAAATTAATTTTGATTTCTTTTATTTTTAAAAGATTCAATTTGTTCTCCTATTATATAAAATGAATTTAATTTGATCTTATTTCATTATGTTAGCTTTAAACAATTTTAAAAAATACAGTCAAATTTGGTTTAAAATATGACTAATTGAAATAATTTTTAAAAAAATTAGAACTTAATAGAAAATTTTAAGAATAAAAGGACTAAATTAAATATATTTTAAAAAATAAAGTACATAATTAAAACTTTTAAAAATAAAGAGACCAAATTGAACCTAATAAATAAATTTTTTGATTTCTTTATTGAAAATTTATTCACAAAAATATTTTAATATCTATTTTATATTAAATTACTTGATATTTTTTAATTGTTAGATGGAATATATACAGAATTAGTTTTGTTTTTAAAATTTTTAAGGGTGAATGACAACCAACTATTATTTAAAACTATCATATTTTTATTTTAAAAATTCTAAATTAGCTTATTATTCTCTTCTCGATTATTTTTTAAGTAAACTACAATGTATTTGGAAATTGGTTGTTTAATTTTAATTTTAAAATTTCAACTCACTACTCTTTTATTATTAACTTCTTAAAATAAAATTATCCGTCTTCACTACGTTCTTTTCAGCTTTTGTTTTTTAAACTGTCCGATTTTCTGCTCATGTTTTATTTTTCAAAAATAATTGAATTAAAAATTAGCTAATTATTCTATTCTTGTTTTATTTTCAAATAAACCGTTATTATTTGAAAATTGGTTCTTTTATTTATTTTTAAAATTTGAAAATGCTATTGTTTAAAAACTGTCAATTTTTTAATTTCAAAATTTCAATTTACTACTCTTTTGTTATTAAATTTTTAAAATAAATTTCTCTGTCTCCACTACATTTTTTTTTGCCTTTTTTTTACTGTCCAATTTTCTTTGTTTTTAATATTAATTTTAATTAAATAATTATAAAAACTACTCAGGTTGATAAAAAAAATAAAAGAAAAGAAATCCCTCATGATTTTTCAAAAAATAACTAAATTAAAAACCAAAATATAGCATTTTTTTATGTTTAAAAAATCAATGAATTAAAAAATTATAATTGTAATATTTTCAATTTGACTCGAAATGAAATAAATAAATCTAAATTAACCATTTTAAATTTTTGTTACAAGATAAGATGGAAGAAAGAAAAAAAAAAATGAAAGAGTGACACCATCTCAAAGTGTACAACTAGTGAGGTAATAATTGTAATGGGTAAAAAAGATAAGATAAAAAAGAACACAACACCCCCACATAGAGAGTAATTAAAAAGAAAAGATACAAACAACATGTATTTTAATCCCAATCACTCTCCCACAAAAGAAGCAACTAACCGGTCCCTCTTGTTGAGAACTTGAGATAAACATCTGAATGTCTGATATAATAAAACCAAGACTAACCATCACCGAAAAGTATCATTTGATAGCCATTATGAAAAAGTTCTCCTACGTAAGAAACAGATCCTCTATGTGACACTTCAAAAGCATGATCCAACAACACCACATAACCACACAGATGAATTCCACATGCTCCATATATATGTTAGCTAGACCTTGTAAAATCAAAATTGGTTCAAGGATATTCTAGGATTCATAGACAAATCCTGAAAAGATGCAGAAAATCCCTTTGCTTTAGCCTTAAGCCATATTCGATTTGCCTATGATCATGTCCATGAAATATTCCTAAAAAAAAAATCGCTAAGTAGTAGTTAAAATTAAATGCTCACAACAAAAAAGAGAGATGTAGTACGCACCATTGCTCATCTGACAATGACAGACTCCAACCCCCGTATCCCATGAAATTGTTTTTTGTTAGAGAGAGACATGTATAAGAGTGAGTTGGGATCAAAACCTTGAAACCGCAAATGCATTTGATTTTCTTGGAAGCACATCCATTGCAAAGAACAACCTAGGTCGCCAAACGCTAACATTAAAATAAACTAAAGAAGGATTTAAAAGAAGGTAAAAAAACCTAAATAATGCTTTTTAATTAAAAAATTACGAATTTAGTGCTATTTTGAAACATATTACAAATATGAGTCAGTTATCACTCAGATTAGGCGTGACACCCCCTGAGTCACGCTTAATCTGGGCGTGTCTAACTCCATATAAGCCTCCAAATTTCAATTTTTTACCTTAGTTCGCATTTCTCCTTCTGTGTAAAAATTTCTGAGTTATCTCTGCAGCGAAGCTCTGCCAACGAGTTTTTGTTTTTGTTGACTACAAGAAATGAGTTCAGGTGGTGAGGAGTGTGCCCGTGCTGTGTTAGTTTTTAATGGAAGAAAAGTTGAAGGGCGACGGAGATACAACAAAAATTAGGTCTGCTAGACAACCAACGTATCACTTTGCTGACGGTAAGATTATGGCAATGTGAAACAATACATGGGTTTTCAAGTTGTGGATGATGAAGACATAAAATTGGTAATGGAAGAATTTTTCAAGCACACAACGAAAGATTTTCTAGAGTTGTACTTGGATTTTATCGGAGCAGAGGATGTTGTTTTATCCATCAGGTCAGTTGCTTTTAATTCTGCACGTAATTCATCATCATATGCTACTCCATTTGTAAACGTGTCTGAGAAAGATTCACATGACCCAACTTGGGTTATGTATGACGATGATGAAAATATTGCAATGGAATATCATCTTCTTGAGGAGGATGCTAGTGCGTCGGATAATGATGACGATGCTGGTGTGCATGCGACTGCATTCGAAGAAGATACTAATGTGGGGTCGTCTCAAATCCGTATCATCCGGACGTTGGATCTACGCAATCAGAACAGCCTGTTGAAGGTATGTTAGATGACTGAAAACAATGAAAATGTTGTCATATATGTATATTTGCATGATATGTTTATTCAACTGATTTTGTATTCAAAGGTGTTGAGATTGCTCCTTTTTGGGATGAAATTCCTCATTACACATATATTGATTGGAATCATCCAAGCGAAGAAGAATCTTTTACTGGTTCCATTTCGGGTTTAGTGCAGGGTCCATGGCAATTAAGGGATGCGTTGTTTGTTAAACAGGAATTTGCCTCCAAAAAGGACGCACAAATTGTAATTAAGCGGAACCTCATGAAGGAGCATCAAGAAGCATTTGTGGTTGAGAGTAAGTCTAACAAGTTTATCATGAGGTGTATTGCTCATAACGAAGGTTGTCCCTGGAGGGTTAGGGTAATTAAACTAGCGTACAGTGAGAAGTGGATTATTTTAAGACGGGGTGGAAAACATAATTGCCTGAATAACCATATTACACAGGGTCATAGACAGCTTGATTCTGATGTTATTGTTTCACTTGTAGTAGGTATGTATTTTTTAAATTTCCTCTATATGTCTTGAATAATGGTTCTTTAAGGTATCTTCTTAATGTGAATGTTACAATTTCATTGTTAGGAATGATTGAGGAACCGTCTGTGTCAATTGCATTGGTTAAGGAGAGGATCTCCCATTCCTATGGATTTAAAGTTTCATATCGGAAGGCCTGGTATGCGAAGCAGAAAGCGATGACAATGATTTATGAGGATTGGGAAGAATCTTATGCATTTTTGCCCAGGTGGTGTGGCTACATGCTTTGTTTTTCACCAAGTTCTTTTTATGATATTCAAACAAATGATTATTTTGTGGAACATCGATTGATACGGGCGAAGCGTGTGTTTCATCGCATGTTCTGGACTTTTAGACAATATTGCGAGGCATTTTGTTTTGCAAACCCATGATTCAGATTGATGACACTCATTTGTATGGCAAGTATACAGGGAAATTGTTGATTGCCATGACTCAGGATGACAATAATGAATGTCTGTCACTGACATTTGTCATTGTTGAGGGGGAGACTTTGGAAGCCTGAGAAAACTTCCTTGCTAACATTCGTTTCCACGTTACACAAAGACAAAACATATGTCTCATTTCAGATAGGCATCAGAGCATACTATCTGCTGTGGCAAATCATGCTAGTTGACAACCACCTTATGTGCATCACGTGTTTTGCATTCGTCACATTGCTAGTAATTTTAATCAAAAGTTCAGGAGTCAACAATTGAAGAAGACCTTGATGAATTTAGGTATGGTTAACAAGTATTTTGAATATATTAAATGGATATATCTATAAGTCGAATAGTGTTAACGACATGATTCTTTTGCAGGTTGTACTCCCTCTATGATTGATTTTGAGGTAGCGTTTGCATGATTTCGTGATAGCAGTCTTGAGATTGCAAAATGGATTGATAGCATCCCTAAGGAAAAGTAGACACATGCATATGACGTAGAAGGGAGAAGATTTGGCCATATGACAACAAACTTGTTTGAACTCCTCAATGATTCGATAAAGGACAATTCGTTGTTAATTCTTATGGTTAAACTTGACAAATATTAATATGTAATATGTTGGGACCTTTATAAAATGGTTAATCAACTACATCTATTAAGAGAAGCATAATATGCGACCATATGATATTTGGAGCCAAAATTATAGGCCTCTTAATTGACTTGAAACATGTACCCTTCAAATCATTCAAAATCAGAGAGCATGTCGAGGTAATTTTCCAAACATTCTTGTTCATAATGTTTCAATAAAGTTCGCCAAACAATTTTTTTAACAAAGGAGAGAGGAGGGAAGGGAAAGGTCTCCTATTTATTTTTTATCAAGAGAATAGGGGGGGTAAGTGTTGTATGCGTTTTTTTACAAGATAATGTTAGAAGCTGTGAGACTTGGATTTCGACCCAAAGTTTGAGTGGCCTGGGTCATAAATGGAAACAATATAAAATTCATTGAATTAGAGATTAATTCTACTTATAATATATGATTATTATTGTTTTAAGGAAATTTTACACACTAAAAATCAAACACAATTCTCTCATTAAAATTACTCATGTGTATTCAATGGGAGGAGAATCCAATGGGAGCTCACTGCACTAACAAATATATGGAATATATTCGTGCAACAATATATTGGAATGACGTATTCTAAACTACAACACCTCTTCAACTCTTGTATCATGAAAAGTATTTGAGACCCTTGAATATAACAATAAGATAATTAATGGTGAAGATCTTTAAGAGTGTAACATTGGGTTTTACTGAATCATAGTGTAGGTGTAGCGAAAACAAGGTGTGTGTGACCAATTGTTATAAGATGGTAAATGCTTAACAAATTTGGACTTGAGTGGCATGTCCTTGAGAGAGAATCAATCTTCTAAAAAAAGGAAAGAAGAATGAATCCTTTTTTCACTCTATGGGTTAATATACGAATTAAACGATTTTCTTTTTGTTAATTTTTTAAAATCCTATTTGGTTGTGGTATGTTAAGACATGAAAAAAAAACCATTACACCAAAATGTTGTTATGAATGTTTAAAGATCAAATAAAGTCCAATACAAACCACAAAATATAAACAGTAACTCTATAAAAAAAAATCTATGACTCAAGTGGCCACTGCTGATGACGCGCTTGATGATCTGGTAACCTCTATAGCATTTTCGTCATTTTTCCTCAAATCCTTCTGTACTGTCTCTAGTTAACATTTTACCTCAATAATTGACTGTGATTCCAAAATTTTGGGATGTTACAACCTCCGTCTACCACGGGCCCGAAAAGAGTCTGCTTGAGAAAGGCCTGCCTGATGTGGTTGATGCTGTGAAGGGCCTGCCTATGAAAGGTCGACATCTGCAAGTGGGTATGGAGTTCCCTGGTCTGGCAATGATGGGTGAGGATAATCAGCAGGTGGGGTGTCGTAGTGTCTATGTGTTGGCCAATCCCCACAACCGGCTGGAGTATAATCAACCTGAGCCCACAGGTTGTCAATATCGACAACACTCTAATCCGAAGCAGGTCACCACTGGTCCCAGAAGCTGAAACCCCAATGTTCGCTGATGCCATGGCCAAAGCAGTAGCGTAATACACAGGCTGTGTCTGGGTGTCTGCCGGTGGAGGACTCTGACTCTGGTTACTGAACCCCTCATACCCCATGTCCCTCTACTGGGTAGCCTCATAATACAAAGACTGGTTGGTGTATGTAGATCTTATCAGCGGAGGCCTAAACCAATCATCAATGCGAGGCCTGGGAACTCCTATGGGCTCAGGCACATGGTGCATGGCTTTTCGGCGATGCTTTAGCCTATGTCCCTCCTATCTCCCATGGGTAATGTCCACATGCACTTGTGGGTCATCCTGAAGCTGAGATGGGGGTGCATGTGGGCTTGCCTCCTCCAAGCGACATCTCTCTCGGAAGATACAAATAATGCGACCGATCTCTTCATGCATCCAGTCAACGGTGTATCCCGGCCACTGCTCACTGCCAGACGCGAAGTACAACATCTCCAAGCCATCAATCTACAAATTACAACACAAATACATTAGTCCAGACATTAAAGCCATCATAATGAACTTTATTTTACAAATTATAATTAAACAACACTTACACCACAACCCATCTTAGCAGCCCTCTTTGACACGTATCGTTTCCCGTTCTCCCTGAACCAAACCATGTACTCATGCTTTGGTGACAACAACCCAGTAAGTAGGGGGGTAGCTCTACGTGCCGATCCCTAACCTCCCATCGCTAGATAAAAGGGTTTCAGCTTACGGTCGCAATGACAGGTCATGAACACCCTTCAGCTTCCTCGGCCTTCATGGGATTGGCTGATCCATCCCAAATTGCCGCATGCATCTGTTTGGATGAGAATACTCAACTATGTAGAAGCATATAACTGGAGTACTAGTCATCCACAATAGTCGCTCGTGCTCAGATGCACTAAGGAAGTCGTAGCCTGCATATGGTTGCCAAACCACCTGAACAAAAGAATTAAAACACAATTATGAAAGAACAATGACCAACAATGCAAATTATGAAAATACAGTGACCAAAACTCTCATAAATAATTATAATTTACCAAATAAACTAAACCCTAACCCTAATCCCTAATGACTTTTCTGTAAAACCTAATAGTTTTCTACTAAACTAAACTAAACCGTAACAGTTTTATACGGATCTAAACTAAACCCTAAACCCTAAAATAGTTCTATGTAGCTGTCGTTAACAATTTCATATGGCCCTAACAATTTTTAAACTCAATAATATAACATATTAAATAATATACAAAATTATTAAATTAATATAAATAAATCAATATTATAATTAATAATTTAATGCCTTCAAATTAAATTACACTACAAATAAATATCCTAAATAATTCAAAATTATATTAAAAAACTAAACCCTAAACTGAACTAAATAACTTTAGTAAAATAATTATAATTTAACAACTAAACTAAACCCTAACCCTAACCCCTAACCCTAAACCCTAATCCCTAATGTCTTTTTCTCTAAAACCTAACATTTTTCTATTAAACTAAACTAAACCCTAACAGTTTTATACGAATTTAAACTAAACCCTAAACCCTAAAATAGTTCTATGTAACAGTCGTTAACAATTTCATATGGTCCTAACAATTTTCTAATTCAATAATATAACATATTAAATAATATGCAAAATTATTAAATTAATTTACTTGTTGGCAGAAATTCGCTGCAGAGAAAACTCACTCACAAACCCAAGAGAGATAAACTTAAAAAACTTTTAAAAAGAAGGTGAAATAGTAAAAGTGAGGAAAAAGTAAAAAAAATTGGCTTATATCGGGTTAGACACGCCCAAAATGGGCATGCCGGATCACGTCCAGATTAGGCGTGACACCTTCCTGAGTCACAACTAATTTGAGCGTGTCTAACTGACCCATATTTGTAATATGTTTCAAAATAACATTAAATTTGTAATATTTTAATTAAAAAATATTATTTAAGTTCTTTTACCTTCAAATGAGAGTGATATAAGAAAAATGAATAAATGAGAATAAGAGAAGGAGCTAATTAATGTGGGAGAATAACGTTGGAGCTTAAGAGAGTTGGAAAGCTTTGTGGGGGTACGTACCATATTTGTTGATATTCAGCTCAAATACACGTTAGAGTGGAGACGATATTTGTTTATATTTTCTTAATTTCAGGGCATAATGATGTAATAAAAGTGTAGACCAAAAGCAGTTAACAAAAGTAGATAATAATATATCTATAACAATAGGTAAAGGTGATACGTTTCTCTTTGGTCTCCACTTTATTTTCTCTTTGGTCTCCACTTTTTTTGAACACCTTTACCATCAAATGTCATAAGAAACTTATACATTATTCTATGAGTGATGCGTAAATTTGTAACTTGCAATTTTTGAAAGATACTTGAAAACTGAAATTAACTCCTCGTCTTTCTGGTATTTGGTAACTGCACAATAAAGCATTCATGATCTCAGTTATATTTTTCCTTTCATTCATTCCCACTCTATTTCTACATGTTTCTAGGCTCGATTTTTTTGGTTGAAACCATTTTCCTCTTTCTACATTGCAAGAACTGGAGCTAATCGATCGAATGATTTCCCCATTGTTATAGATTTTTATTTTTGAAATTTAAAATGCAAGCTACAATGTTGAAGATTATGATATTGTTGTTCTTTTTTGCATTTTTTTACACTCTTGAACACATTTTGTTGTAAGTCGTAACCATCGGAAATGCACCTCCCTTCCTTGCACGGACAACAAAACATCTATCTTTTGTATTTGAGTCTACTGCAATTCTGAGAAGCTGCTCAAAATTATGAGGTTAATTTTCCTTTTATTTTGTAAATATTTATTCTTCTTTAAATTATACCATCTTTCAGTTCATTTGTAATTAAGACGGAGTCTCCCATATTAATGTATGTCTTTTCTTCCACCAACCCCTCTATTTTGCTTCATCTCTATCCCCCTTTATTTTTTTTTCATGTTTTATTTTCCCAAATTTTAACTTTTGATTTTTTTATGATTTTGTTTAGATGAAGAACCATTTTTTTTTCCTGATTTTACCAAGTGTTAGTTTGTTAGATACGTATCTCTAGATCATCCTTATCCTTGAAATTGAGTAACAGTCCTTATCTTTGGTTATTTTCAATTTTTTTATTTGTATTTTTGCTTTTATTTATAAAAACATAATTTGATTTTCACTTTATTTTTGTTTACAAAAAATTATATAAGAAACATAAAACATTTTTTTATTATATTTTGTTTTTACCTTTTTATACCATCTTTTGGAAATGCAAATACAAAATATCTTTCCACACCTAAATGACTCTTAATTTTTGTATTTTCTTCATGGAGTGAGGACAAAGCCCAAAGTTAAACATGGATCAAGACACTATTAAAGTTTTTTTTTATACAGCTTAAGTCATGTATAATAAAATAATTGTTGAAATATATCAATTTTAGTAAAAAATACCATATTAAAATAGAAATGCAAATACACATGGAAAGCGAGACTTTTACTCTATTCTCCTCGTTTTTTCAATAAAACGTTCTTAATTTTTTTAGCGCTTTCTACACACTATCCTTACAACTAGTCCAAAAATTTATCCTTCAACCACCTCAAACTACCTTCCTTCTTATTTATTTATACGCTTGATTTGCTTAATCATTTATATATATTTTTTTTCTCTTTCTCTAAATTAAATTTCAATAATTTTTCAATAGTTAAAAATAATATTACATTATGAATTAGGTTATTTACCGTAAATCTCAATTATAAGTTTAAAGATACTTTTCAATTCAAACATAATTTGTGTATATTCAAACTTATTTTTATATTATAAATTTTAGTTACATAAGATAAATATTCATCATATATATTGTATAAGTTAAAATACTAATCATACAGATTCTAAAATATTATTTCTACAATTATAGTATTATTATTTTTAAATTTAAATCAACTTTAATATTTTTAGGAGTTAAAAAAAAAACGAGAGCAAGTTGAGGTAGCAACTAGAAAGGATCTCTTTAAAAAAGTCCATGAATTAAGGTGGAGAGAGAGAGAGAAGCGTTTGTGTTGTTTTTGTGTCTCATAAACCCCACTCTCACTATTCCTCCAGCCTCCACCTGCTGAAAGAAACTCCTAATTGTACGTACCCTAACCTCTTTCTATACTTCTTCGCATGTGCAGTTAACCCACCCACAGATCCTCTTTTTTTTTTTTTTTTTTTTCCTTCTTTTTCTTCCTATTCTCTTCTTTTTCTTCACTGTGCTGTTTCTCCCCAACTACCCCTTGACCTTCAAGTAGCTTCTCCCACTTATTGCTACCTTTCACAACAACTTCTGCAATCATTTTATTTTATTTATTTGCATGTGTACCTTTTTATATTTCCCCACCCTTTACAACTTAGTTTACAATACGTGTATTGTGAGTAATGTTATTGCTTATGAGAACTTTGTTTTTTGTCATGGGCAAGTGTTTCTGTGTGTGCATGTGTAACTATTAAAAAAATAATAATTAAGGGTGCCCTTTTATCAAATTTTGACCTTTTCCTTTAAATCTGTTGTTTTCGGGGTTTGCTTTGTGTTGGGGGCGTGTGTTTTGAAGCCCTTTGGATGTAGTTGATTTTGGAGAGTTAATTGTTTGGGACATTGGTTTTGGGGAATGGAAAATGCGAGTTTAATCATGAGGGTGTTGTGTTTGAAGTGGGAATTGAAGATGTTGATGATAGTGATAGTAACGTGATTGCAGTGATTGGGCTTTTAATGTTTACATTAGGAGAGAGAAAGAACCTTCATATTGTAGCTTGACTAGCTTCTGTGTTTAAAATTGGTTTCCGTTATGAATCAGGGAGATTGGTATTAGATATAATAAGTCACGAATGTGAAAACTGAAAAGCTATGTATTCATATTACAAATACATGCATAATGTATTTTTCCACCTTTATCAATCTTTGCAACACTGTAATTTTGTAGGATTTGGTAATTTAAAAGTTAGCACAGTGTAAAGTAGATGCTTCTGAATTTTGATATAGTTCCTTTGCTTGTTGAGTATTGCCGTGCCAGTTATTACTATATTGCTAATATTTGTTTTTTTTTTTCTGTTTGATTGTAGCAGGTCAATTGTTGTAAAGAAAAGAACTGAAAACACTGACACTGTTATTCTCTGAATTTTCTCACCATCTACAGCTAAAGTTTTAACTAATATGGAAACTGAAAAGTCTAATGTTTCAAAGGCTGAAGAATTTAAACTCCTTGCCAATGAAGCGTTCAATGGTAATTAATACTCAAAACAATTTCTCTGTGTTGTGATTCATTTACTTTCTTCAACATTGCAGTGAAATTTCTGGTTAACTTCAGCTGAAATGAATTATTGATCTGACTCGATTTTAATAAGTGGACTTTTGTTGAGATGCCACTGCTTTAACATATTTCTTTGATAATACTTGCTGATCTTGTGAGTTCCTTTTCCAGCTCGAAAATACTCCCAAGCCATTGATCTATATACACAAGCAATTGAACTGAACAGTCAAAATGCAGTTTACTTTTCTAATCGTGCCTTTGCCCATCTTCGGCTTGAGGAATATGGTAGCGCAATACAAGATGCCACAAAGGCTATTGAAATTGATCCTAAATATTCGAAGGTGCTTTAAGCCCAAAAACATCAGAGGCTTTCTTATATTTACTTATCTTTAATAACACTAAGTCCTGATTATGGTTTATTGTTATAGGGTTATTACAGGCGAGGCGCTGCTCATCTTGGACTGGGGAAATTCAAGGAAGCACTGAAAGATTTTCAGCAGGTAACTATGTGCAACTATAAGTGTTTGCTATTTTATTGTCTTTAAAATATTGGGATGATGGAGCCTGGGTTGAAAATAACATTGATTAAGTTGCAAACTAACAATTAATATTTGTCCAAATTACGAGCTCTGTTAAGAAAGAAGGGAAGGAGGGAAAGGTCACAGGTTCGATCCCTTCTGTTAACAAAAAACTAACAAACTAACAATTAACATTTGCCAATCCAAAAAAAGAAGCAAAATAACATTAAAATCACCACTAGCAGCACCTGCCTCAGTTCCTCAGACCCACAATAGAACCACCAATCACTCACTCACTCAAACAGTGTCTAAACAAAAAAACTAACAAATAAGTGCAGTACTTGGACATTTGACAAGACTCTGATGCGTATCTCACCGTAGCTGAGCTTGCTGCACTTATAGAACATAGCTCATAATTTGCAGCATGCAGGACCAACATCTTCAACCTGGAAGATCTAAATACAGCCAATAGGGCTAGGTATCTCACAGCTGATCAGAGGGCAGAGGTTGTGAAGATAGTTCCCATCACCAAAATAAATCTGATAATCACAAAATTCAGATGTGAGATGCAGCAGCTTAGCTTAGAAGTCCTTTCTGTATTTGAGTCTGGCTTCCTGATTTTTTTAATGCTGTTGGTCCTTCATTCTCCATCTTGCAAGATTCTCTCTGTACACACCTACATTTCTCTCCGCCATTTCTACTCTTGCCTTCATCTTCAAATTCTGTATCCTATTGCTGTTAATTGGAAACAGAAATAGGTATTATATATCATAGTTTTAAATAGCGAGTAGCGGCTGACCCCAAAAACGCTAAAGCAGTAAAGCGGGTAGCGGTAACGTCGCTACTGTGAAGTGCATAAAATTACTTATAATAAATTATACCACATATATAAATGCTATAAGATAAGAAATCACCCAAAATAAGAGGAAATGAGGGATGAAAAGTATAACACAAGTTCAATTTTTAATAAAAAAAAATGATCAAGAAGGAGTAAAAAAAGCAAAAAGGGGGTACAGGTAGCAAAATGGTACCTTTAGCCCAAATTAATGTAACCCAATTATATAACCTACGAACTTGCACCTCCCTTCTCCATTTTCACTTTCTGTACTGCAGCTGAGGCTGCTGCGCCTGTCGGAGGAGGAGGATGCCGGCGGTGAGGCTTCGCCGAAGTCCATGGCACAGGGGAGTGCGACGTCGGAGGACACGAACTGCGGCTGCTGCGCTTGTTGAAGAAGGAGGAGTCGACGGTGTAGTTGCCGTTGTAGAAGGTTTGAAGCTTGCTTCCAGTCCTTCAATGGCGGTCACCCTCGGGTTGCAGAGGATTGAGCCTCGTGCGGTGCCGTTTTGTGGTAAAGGAAGCGTGAAGGACTGCGTTTTGGTGGAGCGGCGCAATAGCGCCGCAAGTTACCCCACCGCACCGCCGCCACCGCCGCTACCGGAAACCGTCGTGTTGCGGCACGGACTAGTGGCTGGGTGCCGCAAACCGCACCTGGTGCGAGATTGCGCGCTAAAGCGGCGCTATTTAAAACTGTTATATATGAACTATACTTATGTATGTTCCTGTCCTAATATCAGTAATATGAATCCAGAAAATGGGTTACAGCTACTGTAAAAGGAAGGGAAAGAAAGAACGAGTGGAAAAATGATAAATGTTGCACATTACTTTGATGGATTTGCTCCCATCCCAAATTGACACTCAATTCTTGTCACCCCCCTTCACGTTCCCTTTCTTCCCTTTTATCATGTTATTTACAGAGTATACATGATATCTCAGCAACCTTAATGAATATTAGACTAAAGTACACACCATTGAAATCAGTAAATAACATGGTATTCACAAATTATATGTGAATTTTGAAAATACATCCTTTCAAATTACATCTGCTAATGATTAGTAAGTTCAATGTGAAGTTGGCCACTTAAAGGGCCCATATTTTATAAAGCAGAAAAAATCAACTGCCTTGTATTCTCCTCCACTATAAGATTTACAACATATATTTATGTAACAAATAGCACTATGGCATATACATTTCTACATGCTAGAAAATGAAGGATGCTTCATTATTTTAAATTCAAGCTTTTGCTCGATTATTATTTATTAATCTGCAAATTACATTGTAAATTCTTCTTGTATGCATACTTTGGTCTTGTATTTGAAAACATGCACAACTATTTATATTCTAAGTGGTTGTTATCCTTCTAATGAAAGCTGCTGATTTTGTTCAAGCTAGAGAGTTAGGTACACCCAATGTGTGTGGAGAAGAAATAGAAACATTAAAAATTTGAGACACTAGTGGTAGTTTAGAAGAAAAGTAGATTCTGTGTAAGTAATGTTTGTGTTGCTTTAGACAAAGGGATTATTCCCAAGGTTTTACGTTCTGGTTATGGTTGTGTATCTTGTGTTGCAGTTGTGGTAGTTGGTGGCTCAAGTGGGCCATTGTGGTCTGCAATTGCAGCCTAATACTGTTTCAGGGGCCAATGCAACTGAAATGTTGCACACTTGCAGCTGCCTCCTGTAATGAGCTCTACAATTTAAACAATTGATGCTTACAATTCTCTCTCTTCTTTTTGTGAGCCCTTTGTTTAAATAGAAGTTGTTCTGTCTACTCACTTTCTAACTCTAGAGTCTAGACATGATTTTTCTTATAAAAAACTTGGTAGTTGCTAACGTTTATTGAAATTGTAGGAATCTGAAAATTTTTCTTGGTATGCACCCTTATTGAAATGTTCTCACATGAAAGTCATCTTGATTGGCTTAATCTGATAATTCTTGTCCTTTAATATAGTTATTTGTGGCTGCAACTTCTGTTTTAATATGCCTTGTTTGGGATATCTCTTAACCCCGCATCTACTTTTAGGTTTTTACTTTCCTTCAAAGTAACAATAACTACCTCATTCTTATTGTTCTGTAACATATTGTTTCAATATGCAAACATTTTGTTTAATATACTTTTATTGAATAGGTCAAGAAAATGTGTCCAAATGATTCTGATGCAACAAAGAAATTGAAGGAATGTGAAAAGGCAGTTATGAAACTTAAATTTGAAGAAGCAATTGCTGCACCAGAGTCTGAAAGGCGTTCAATAGCTGAATCCATAGATTTCCGTACAATAGGTACTATTTTGAATACGGTTTCTTATGCTAGTGTCTTTTTTTCTTATCACATGTTATGTTTTCCTCCCTCCCCTCATCCCTTGAGCCTATTTTTTTTCCTTGAAAATTTTACGCACTATTTATTATTTCATACGTTTTTGCCGATTTTTATAAAAATCTTGGGAATAAGAATGGTGAAAAAAGTATATACTAACTTGCAAAAATGAGGGATAAAAAGAGTAAGGACCTCACTCAAGTTAGATGCATCAAGGATGAAAATAAAAAACTTTTGGAAACAGATGAAGATGTAAATGAAAGATGGATGAACTACTTTAACAACTGTTAATGGGGATGACAATAAAAGTGAGGTGGACTTGGAGGATGTTTATGATGATCTGAATAGAAGATTTGTGAGCAAAATTAATACACATGATGTTAAAGAATCTTTATAGAAGATGGAGAATAATAAAGCTTTGAGACCCGATGACGTTTCTATTGAAGTGTGGAGTGGCCTGGGGGATGTGACAATAAAATGGCTGACCAATTTTTCCAATAAAATTCTTTAAACAAATAAGATGTTTGATGAAGTGGTGCTAACTATAGAGGCATTAAGCTTATGAGTCATATTATGAAGTTGTGGGAGAAAGTTATTGAACGTCGCTTGAGGAGAGAGACTAAAGTTTCTTTAAATCAATTTGGATTTATGTCAGGAAGATGTGCCATGAAAGTCACTTTCTTGATGCGACACTTAATGGAAAGGTATCAAGAAAAGAATAAAGACTTACATATGATGTTCATAGATCTTGAGAAAACATATGATAGGGTCCCAAGAAAAGTTTTATGATGGACTCTTGAGAAGAAAAAAGTATCATTAAAGTATGTAAATGTAATCAAGGGTATGTATGATGGACCTACCACATGTGTGAAAACTTGTAATGAAATATCAAGTTGTTTTCCTATCATGATAGGTGTATACCAAGGTTCGGCTCTTAGTCCTTATTTCTTTACCTTAGTGATGAATGAACTAACAAAAAATATTCAAAGAGGAAGTGTCGTTGTGTACGCTTTTTGCAAACGATATTGTGCTTACTGAGGAGATCAAAGACGGTGTCAATGGAAAACTTGAATTGTGGAGAAACACTTTGGAGTCTAAAGGATTCACGCCAAGCTAGAGCAAGACTGAGTATATAAAGTGTGAGTTTTCGTTGGTAAGAGATGGTGATCAAGGCCCGGTCATCTACTTGGTCAAGAGGTACACAAGAAACATGTCTTTAGATACCTGAGATCAATTTTGGAAAAAGGTGAAGAGATTGATGAGGATGTAAATCATATAATCAGAGCAGGTTAGATGAAATGACGGAGTGCATCTGGGTTTTTATGTGACTGCAAAATTTTCTTTAAACTAAAAGGAAAATTCTATAGAATAACTGTAAGACCTGCAATGTTATATGGAGCTGAATGTTGACTAGCACATAGCCAACATGAACATAAAATAGGGGTAACTGAAATGAGGATGTTAAGGTGGATGTGTGGTTATACAAAGATGAATAATATAAGAAATGAAGATATTTGATGAAAGATAACAATAGTACTAGTGAGTGAAAAGATGAGGGAACATAGATTAAAATGGTTTGGGCACATAATGAGACGGTCCCTGGATACTCCCATAAGAACAAAAATTTGTTACCAAGAACTCAAGACAAAGAGATGTAGAGGTAGTCGAAATTTACCTGGGAAATGTAGTTAAATAAGACTTAATGGAGTGAGATATATAGATTGACAGACGGTGTGTCTTAGGACGGAATGGAGAAAAGGTATAAGCTTGGTGGAGGGTTAGACCCATTGTTATGTGTATGTTCTAGATGGTCCCTTTTTAGTCATTTTCCTCTTCATCTCCTCCCTCCTTCTTTCCCTATTCTTTTCTTTTTATATTATGTACTTTTCTTTTATCTTATTTCCCCTTTCCCTTTCCCTTCTACTTTTTTTTACAACCTCCTCGTATATATCATTGGGTTCATCTACCACCGATCCCAATTAACTTGGGTTAAAGGTGTTGTTGATGTTGATGTTGTTTATTATTTCATGCTGTTATATCTCTTTACTTTTGTGTATTTTGGATGTGTGTATTCTAAGGGTACTATTGCAGCTTTAATTTTGTAACGCTTCAAATAATATGTGACTTGCCCTTTAAGAGTAACTGTAGTTTTGTTTTGATTATTTGAAAGTTCTAACTTCTAATAGAATGTCTCCTATTATGAATACCTTTTGACATTAAATTAGCAATCTTTCATATATAAATGCATGTTTTAAATGATCTTGATATTTTGATAAGAACCTTGGGAGAACCACACCATTGAAGCTAGTTGTGTTGTTATAGTTGAAGAGCCTAAGGCCTAATCCCACACTAGAATCTCATACTTCTAATGTGGGATTCAAGTTTCATACCTTGTTATTGAATCCTAACATATTGTCAATGTGCTAATGTGGAAAAATGGAGCAAGTATGTTGTCATTTCGATAATCAAGTTATGCTTGAGATTTTCAGTTCTGCATCAGATTATATGATTGGATATGGTCCTTGGTTTTCTCCCCATTTAATTGTGTTGTTGATGGGTTTTCCTCCTCTGAACATTTGGAGTAAGATGCCTAACACTATCTTGTTTTGTTTCATTGCCACTCTTTGTAGTGAAATTTGTATTGGCTACTGGTACTTTTTCTTTGTATAATAGTGGTCTTGGGTAGCAATGAAAAAAGTTCAATGGCCCATTTTGCTATGAATTTGGAGATTTAATTTTTAACTTTCTAGGTTCTTGATTGCTTATGTACATCCTCATGGAATTTGTTTTCAATCTTAATAATAAGAAAACATGAAGTTTAATGTTGATAAAGAAGGAAGGGCAGAATAGTGTAATATCATCTCATCTCAGTATACAAAAATGAAAACATCAAGATAATGCCACCATCCAATGCTTAAACCTTTTTCTACAACCACAGGAACTGTAAGTCAGACAATTTTGGTGCATCCGTGAAAGATTACGGCTTCTGTTTGTTTTTATTTCATTTCCTCAATGGTTCAAAAATCAAGAGTCAAGAACATCTTATCAATATGATGAGTATCTTTCGAATAAGTATCGGTGATGTATGATCTCATCTACTTTTGTATCTTCCTTTTTCATGTTTATTTCAACCATTCACAATTCACCATCCGTTTCCTAGTTGGAAAAATGACCCAAAAGGCTGTCTCACCAATATGTTTTACTTTTGAGTTTATATAATGCTTTTAACCAAATAATGACACAGTCTAACTCAAGGAACATACATAACTATCACTGATAAAGAAGTTTCCATTTCAGTTTGTATATTGATTAACCAAGAATCAAACTATTTTAACCAGTAATCTATCTATGTTTTGATGCTTGTTAACTGAAAGTAAATTATTGGTTAAGTTAATTTGACAGTTGTGTAATCAATATATGAACTAAAATGGAATTCTTCTTGCCAAGTCAAACAAATGGATCATTTTCCCTTCCTGTTTTCTACCATACACTTCAATTGTTTTTTTTTCTTTTCTTCCTCGACCTACCTTTTCATTGGTAAATGGCAAATTAGAAGACTAAAAGAAAACGAAATTTTCTCAAGTTTGAGGAACATATCTTAGAGGTGACAAAATGTTATAAAAATAATCATGTTGTATAGGTACCATACCCTTTCACCTTTAGGTTGATGCATATATTTTTTTTCCTCTCTGACCCAGATCAGTAGTGAATACTTTCAGGATTCCGTCACATACCTTAATCGTCCTACTTTACCTCTCAAATCCCTTTTCATAAATTCTAGGGATATTTTATGCCTGTCTCTTTTTGAATGTTTGTTGCACTTTTCTATAAATCATCACTCTGTATATATTGTATCATTATAGGAAAAGGCCGCAATTCTTCGGTGTCAACCGAAGTGGCCATAGCAGCAGTGACAGTAGCAGTTATGGCAGCAGCGGTGATGTTGTTCAGGACATCAAAGACCACAATAGTAGTTGCAATTGTGGTTGGTTTGCTGTTGCTCCTTGGGGCTTATTGGTGGAGTGGCCACAATACTGGTACATTTAGGAGTCTTTTGCATGATCTAGGTCTTAGCTTAAAATTAATCAAGACTTAAAACTAATTAATCATAGAATGAACTCTAAAAACCTAAGAATTTCAATTTGAGTCGGATTAAATCAATATCAATAATGCATTAAAATTGTTTAGTTCTTTACAAAAATGCAACATAATTCCTTATATTGGCTATTTTTGGAGCAAGTTAATCACATGAAAAGCATCTCGTGTCTTTAAGATACTAGTTCCTTAGAATGTGCTTATTATCCTCGTTAGGCTTGCTAATACTAACTTAGGCTCATCTGTTTGGGCAGATTTCAATTTGGTATTTTCTCCAATAAGGAGAATAAGGATAGTAGGTGCTATGTATTTTCCAGTTTACTTGTAAGAATATATTTTATCTAAAATTCTAAGAGATGCAAGAAAGGTGGATAAGTCATCCCCTAAACTGACTAATAAAGAACAATGTACACGTTATGCTTATTTTACTATTTTCAACTGCTTGCAACCTTGTTTGAATTACTTTTTGTTTTAGGGGTGTTCAATTGCTACCTGGATTGACATCTACAAACTTCCAAAATTTGAAAGATTGTTGATTATGTATTTTTAGATGCCTTTGAATTTGATAGAGATAATATAATTTCCTGATCTTGAACCCCTACTCTTCTTTTCATTGGATTGTTAATTTCAAAGACCATTAACAAACATTTATTTAGTATGAAAGATGATTAACTGTTCTTGTTTGTATTGTCGGTGGTCTATAAAATCAATGACCTTTTTTTTTCTGATTTATATTTATATTTTCTTATTAAATTAATTTCAAGTTCTACACTATCATCTTATTTCACTCATGGAAATAAACAAATTTTGGTGTTTCCTTTTAATGCTAGATGTTGAGCCACAATATTCAGGAGCAAGAATAGAGGGGGATGTTGTTACTTTGGATTTTGTGAAAAAAATGATTGAAGATTTCAAGAACCAGAAGTTCTTACATAAACGGTACTGAAGGAAAAAAAAATCATTGTATATCTGTTTCTTGACAAGTGATTGAAGTGTCTTCTCTCTTGTCCTGCTTCAATTTTTTAGGTATGCATTCCAGATTGTATTGCAAACAAGAGAGACGTTGCAAGCTTTGCCTTCTCTTGTTGACATACATGTTCCTGATGGCAAACATTTTACTGTTTGTGGTGATGTGCATGGTCAGGTAATTGGTTTATTACAATTGTTGAATTGTTTATAACATTTTTTGGGTCACAGACGTGATTTTGAACTTAAAGGCAGATGAAGTTGATTGGTGACTTCCGAATATGGTGAAGCATATTGTTGCTTATATCTTCATGGTGCCTTCTGTGTCTTTTAGAAGAAACCCATTTGAAATAATGAGTTTATCCCTTATGAGAAGCAACTGTGAAAACCTATCCTTTAAAATTCTGGCATTCATTTTTATCAATAATTGCCATTTGCCAATTTACAGCCTACCGGATCTACTGCACTCCTTTACAGGGCTTTTCCCATACATCTCTTACCAAAACCTTGGAAATGACATTAAAAACTAAAATTTATTAGTATAATGCATTTGTAAACATCACAAAATAAAGAAAAACTATGAAAATAACTAAATGACCGCTTCTACTATTGTGAAATAAATCTTTCCTTCTAGTGGTTTGAGATGGGGAGAAAGAACACACTGGAGTTTGAAATTTAACAAGTCAGTGCTTTACTAACTTATACAATATCTTGATTTACTGTGTATGTCCGAATCGAACCTATTGTAGGGTTGGCACTTAGCACTAAAAAAGAAAGTAGGGTGTGTGAATGAGTAGGATGCTTGTGTGTAACTCTATGTTGGTAGTTTCTTCAATACAAAATAGACTCGTCAAAAGGAAGGAACTTAGAAAAAAGTGGCATTTGAGGAAAATAAATTAGTCCATTTTTCATTTGAAAAACCAACCTCAACAATGCCATGCATTGTGTTTCCCGAGTAACATGAACAGGAACAATCTTGCAATAAAAAGAAATTGACTCCCATAGAAGGTCCTCCATCATTGCACAGGGCATTTGTATTTTTGTATTTTTTTCTTTTAATTTTTAACTTTGCAAATTCATTATTATTGGTTTTCCATCTTCTGCAGTACTATGATCTTCTGAATATTTTTGAGCTTAATGGGCTTCCTTCAGAAGAGAATCCGTATCTATTTAATGGTGACTTTGTGGATAGGGGATCCTTTTCATTGGAAGTTATCCTCACTTTGTTTGCATTTAAGTGCATGTCTCCATCAGGTAAACCCTAGATCTTCATCAGTAACTTTTATTATCCTCTATTTGAGACATTATGAATTTAGGATCCTTAATCAACTGTTTTGATACTTTTTAGTAACTGTTCGAATCAAAAAGACTTTTTTCTCTAACATTATAAGTTGAAATTCATTACAATTCCTTTTATTGACCCTCGTAAATTGCAGTAATTACTTTTATGGTTTCAAGTGAATTGTATGTTGTTTGTGATGGGCTTTCCTTGAATATTTTCTTCTTTCCCCACGTTACCTGGTTCTCTTGTTTGAGAGAATGTTATTCGTTTTTGTCTTAGCATATTGTAACTTGTTTTGTTGCCATGTGATTTTCAGCCATATATTTAGCCAGAGGAAATCATGAGAGCAAGAGCATGAACAAGATATATGGTTTTGAGGGTGAGGTGCGCTCGAAGTTGAATGAAACATTTGTCGAACTATTTGCAGAAGTATTCTGCTGTTTGCCTTTGGCTCATGTGATAAATGAGAAAGTTTTCGTAGTTCATGGTGGCCTTTTTAGTGTTGATGGGGTCAAACTCTCTGACATCCGATCAATTAATCGATTTTGTGAGCCTCCTGAAGAAGGTTAGATAAATCCTTTTTTGTTGTCTCTAATTGATCTCCCAGTTATCTGCACATATCTAAATCCCTCTAAACCTTCCATTCTTGCACTTCATAGACTAAACCCCTCTGGCTTTTTCACCCTTAGTATTGTAGTTTTATTTACCTATGTTTGGTATGTGTAGGGTTGATGTGTGAATTGCTCTGGAGTGATCCACAACCTCTCCCTGGAAGGGGCCCAAGCAAGCGTGGTGTAGGCCTTTCTTTTGGTGCAGATGTTACAAAAAGTTTTTTGCAGGAAAATAATTTAGGTATGTTTTGCATTAGTCTGATGTTTTATTAAAGTTTATTTGTTCTTTGATCAGTGGCTTCACATAAATTACCAATTTACAGATTTAGTTGTGCGATCTCACGAAGTAAAGGATGAGGGTTATGAGATTGAACATGATGGTAAACTCATAACTGTGTTTTCTGCTCCAAATTACTGTGACCAGGTAACATCCCTTTTGCTACATTCTTTTCTATTATGAGATTCATGGATCCCAACCCAACCCCATGTTTTGTTGTATTAATCATTTATATAGGCTCATCCCTCAGGTTGTGCTTTGTGTATGTAAACATATTATCGAGACAAGTTACAGGAGCGAGGCAATTAAGCATGTTGCGTGATTAACTAGGATGCTTTTCCAGCCACATTAAGTGTGTAAATGAAAATAACATTTCACTGGCTTTCCTTGGGACATTTGTTGTTTGCATGGACAGTGTGCATGACATGCTTATATTAATATCTAATAATTTTTCCTTCTATGAAGTATATTTTGATGTTGGTGCTAAAATCAACAAAATATTGATTTTTCATTGCATGCTGCAGATGGGTAACAAGGGTGCCTTTATTCGATTTGAAGCGCCTGATTTGAAACCTAACATTGTCACATTCTCAGCGGTGGTTAGTATTTTTATGTTTGGAGTATGCTATGTTATATCATGTTTTGTCATCCTCAAAAAAAAAAACCAATATGTTCTTTATTGGTTTCATTTAACAAATATTCCGGTGCATTATGACCGTGCATATCTTTCAATCTGTATTGTTATATGGGGTTGACATACTTTCCTTGTGTCTGGTTTATTTTGAATATGCAGCCACACCCTGATGTCAAACCTATGGCTTATGCAAACAACTTCCTCCGGATGTTCTCATAATGTATACAGCTGACTACAAGAAGCCTAGAACTGCCAATGGCTTATGCTGTTTTGCAATGACTGTGTTATGCCCTAAGGGCAAGTTTAAGGTGGTGGCTAGCGAAGATTTAGTACGTGTTGATCACTGTTATGTATAATATTTTTGGTTTAACATTTTATTAAAATTCATTTTTTCTCCCCCAAATGTTACACCTTTTGCTTGTGCCTTTTGTCATTCGGCCAACGAGTGCCAGGAAAATTTGCATCTTCATTAGCTTTGTGAAACTCTAGTGATAATGTTTACTTAAAACTGGTTACATGAATCACTGCTTAGATGGATGCAAGACCATATACTTTGTGTTTCTGCTAGTGTCTAGCCGTTGAATTGAATGAGATATTTGTTTAAAAAAATGTTGGTTGTTTGTTTTATTTGAAATATGTTTATTAATCAAATTTTGTGGCATGTATCTCCAAATTTGAGGATTCAAACACCATATTTTGAGGAATCAAATATTAAGGTATCTTTTAGATTTCTGCTTAAAACCTATTGACACTAATTAAAGTTGTCCAATAGATATATAAGATATAAGTTGTATTTCGAGAATTGAGACATGTGATCTGAGAACATTCCTCCTCACCTATGCTTGCTAGAACAAATGAGCCTACTAGAATAGGCAACAATCAATGAGTTATAGGTTATAAGATTATGTTAGATTTCAATTTAAAATTAATTGACACTAAGTTATTCATTAGATATATAAGTTTTGTCTCGAGAATTGAGACAAATGATGTGAGACTTTCTAATAGTATGTGAATATAAAATTTTAGATAGAAAATTTAGTTAACTAGGCATAAAACTTGTTTTTTTATGTAAACTTGGGTGGACTCGGGTTGAATCATATGTATTTGGAACGATTGAGTGAAAGTAAATTCGAATTGTATTTTACTTCTAAAGAAACTCAAAATGTTGTGTGCCAATGTGAAGACAATTTCGGCAAAGATGGTGAATAAAGATGGAAGATTTGGGGTCAACCCAAGTGCAATCCAACAATGTAGTACATGTTTTGTTTTCTGGTGGATGAAGCTTGAATGGATGCTTGTAAAAGACATCTTGTTACTTTTGAATGAACGGACGCTTGGAAGGTCTGGAACAGAATTCCAAATATGCTAGTAAGTTTGAGAAGAAACCGATAAGCTTTAGGGTTGAACCTAAATTAGTTACTCTCAGGAGGAGTACAAACCTAGGTTCAATTAATGTTGAATGTGTTGTTATGTACTAGCATCCTAGTCCATTAAGAATTCAACGGACATTTTCAGCCTATAATGAAGACTTCAGCTCCAAACATTAAGAACCATTAGGAAACTATAAACTCAACCATCAAGTGAATAACCACTTAATTATTTTTGGCGATAATGTAAATCAAACATAAGTTCTCGCATATCTATTTCAACCTTCCATCATCAAGTCACTTTAATGGATTAAGTAACAACTCAATTTGAATATCCATGAAATTATTATGAATGGTTCATTGCCTAATAATTTAACTGTCACTCACCAATACTCAACACCTAAGGGCTCAACTGCCTACGGTCTATCCATTTATTAGTTACTAGAAATATTTTGAATTACCTAGTTCATTTTAGCAGTAAATTTCAAAGAACTGCAAGCACCCTGTGTAGTTTGTTTTATATATTACTTTATATATTTGTTTGATTACTTGTAATAAAAGGAATTGGACCAATTAAGGAATATCACGAGTTAGCATGACCTCTTTTGAGATGTCAGGTCTACTAAGCTAGAGTGAAAATAATATGAAATTTTTTGTAGCAAATTCACCATATTTTTCCTTGAGAAATGCACTTTACTTTCGCTGTCATTCTTAGTGAACAAATGCCTTTTTTTGTTGTTGAATAGATATTTTGTTTATACGTGATAAATTATGTTAGAAATTAAAACATTTTTATTGAATAAAAGGGATCTAGTTACTCTTAATATCTTTAATGTTTGAATAACACATATATTTAATTTATAGCAATGAAATGAAATAACAAAATGCAAAATTCGACCATGCCTAATTATATCACTCATCATAATAACCAAGTAATTAGACACAAATAATTAATATGTTGACGTTAAGGTTAAATTGTTCGAATAATATTCGAGTTCAATCTTTGACAAAAATAATTAGTTTTTAGGATTTATTTACCTTTTGGTTGAATTTTAGATTAGTCAGAGTCTATTTTCTTCGATGAATTGAAGAGTCAAGATTAAAATAAATATCACTTAACCTGATTATCAAAATCAAATAGAAAATTTAACTATCTATTTCTGACTAATAGATCATAAACTTAGTGTTTATGTCAAATTTTGTCTCTAAAATTAGATTAATTTTCATTTTTTGATTATGTCCCCTTTTTCTTTCTTTCAAAAATTGGTCTCTGTCAATGGTTTTTACTTCAACTTTTCAAATTAATGAAGTTGTAGAAAAAAAATAAAACAAATGGTGTTTTAATTTACAAATATATATGGTCACCATGCCAATTGCTTTTGTACAGTGTTACTTTAAACACATGACCCACCACATTTATGCTTCTCTCCAAAGATTCCCTTATGTTAGTATGTTGCAAGGTCAACAAGTTGTGCATTGCATCTCATACACTACAAAGATTTCCAAGGCTATTTTGCAATAGTCTCTTCAAGGTCCAATGGGCAGACTCTACCTTGCAGTCAAATTTAACAAGTAAAAAACAATCCCCCACATTGAGGTTATGTTAGCAACAACTTAACAAAATTAAAAGATTTTCTAACCTGTTAGTTGTTGTGTTACCCAAATGCATGACTTGTTTTGTCCATACTGTTACAAATTTTTCTTTGTGTGGATTCAACCATGTGTATTTGACGTAATCAACAAACGATGGCCATGGCGAACACGCAACTTCAAACTTCACAACGCAGTCAACATGTTGATTCTCAGTAGCACAATCGACAAGACTCCCCCAAGCTTCCATGACATAGTCCCATGCGTTACTCTGTCGGATAAAATTTTTACATTTTGTCTTCACATTTTTGTCAATGTGGAACCGACACAGTAAATTGGTAGACATAGGGAACACAATTTTCACTGCACTCATCAATGCTGAATCTCTATCAGTGACAATGACTTTTGGGAAAAATTAACTTTTAATAAAAATGCCTCTAAATCATTCTAGGTCCAAACAACATTGTTTATACGTTCGACTTCTAAATAAGTAAATGCAGTTGAGAATGTCATCCCAGTAGGAGTAACACCAACAATGTCAAGTAACGGAAGTTTGTACCTGTTTGTTTTGTGTGTGTTGTTTATCAGGAAGACAACATGATATGCATTGCTCAACTTCACTGCATCCGGATGTGTCCAAAATAGGTCACGTATGACATTTTCATCCTTCACTCTATGCCAATGAATATACATGTTGCGTTCAAGAAGCTTCATTAATTATTGCAATTCAGTATCACCTTCTCTGATACGCGTACTGTATGTATATCATGCATTCATTACTTGCTTCAAAGATGTATAATTATTGGGATTGTGCTCCTTTAAAGTTAGAAGAATATTCTTTGGTTTCACCATCGACCTTGTCATATCAGCAATAATAATCTTCTCATCCTCAGTCAGTCGACCAGCATACGAGTGTCCACATAATGACTTTGCCAAAACATGATTATGAGTGCCACAAAATAATTTCATCATCCACCTTTCACCTCCCGGGACTGGTTTGCCTCACAACCTAAACAGACAATTACATTTTCTAGTGTTAATCACTGTAGGTACCATATTTTTGTTGAATGTTCTATACTTTTCACAACCAATTAAAACAAATGATGTACTTCCCTTCTTTCCAGTTGACGTGTCCGACCTCATTACGACAGCTACAAAACCATTCTCATATGCCATAATTCTAGCCCATTTTAATACATCCTCACGGGAAGGAAACACCTACAAAATTCAATAAAAAAATGTTTAAGTTCCATAAATCATGTATTTAAAAACTTTAACCAAATTCAAAATAATATAAATATCTCAGAAGTATTGAAGGTTGCAGAACAATCGACTAAACAATTAATATTTTCAAACGCACTAGGTTCATCTTTGATATCTTCATTCATATAAATTTCTTCAGACATAATACTATCATACATCCACTCATCGTTGTCCATCTTAACAAATGACAATAAATTTGAATAAGTGGCAAAACAAACACATTATAATAATAGTTAACAACATTAAAGTGATATTATCAAACAAATCCTATACATTTTTTATCATCATCAACATTACAAAATAAAACAATATCAAAATAATTGTTCATTACAAAATTTAAGATATCCTCAAAATACATTTCAATATACAAGTGTTTTCAATTTTAACCTACTTATTTTTTAATAATAAAAATCAATTTTTAATAAATATTTCATCATTTTAATTAGCTTTTTTTTATGTAAATCAACAAAAAAAATATATTTTTATGACAAACTATCCAACTATTGCATTCCCATAAATTACAACTAATATATACCTTCAACTATTTTTTTAATTAGAATGATTTTTAATTAATTAAAATCATTTTTTAATAATTATAAACATTTTTAATAATTATTTAGGAATAATTTCTATTATACGGATTAACCAATCCTAAGTTTATTATGGATTGAGTAATCCGTATAATTCGTACGGATTGTGTAACACCCCGTGTATACCCGGCGTATTATCATTATAATAATATCAGATTAGCGCTTAAACAAGTTAATTAAAACCTTTTTAAAATATAGCGGAAGCATAAAACCAACCCATATTTCTTGATAACATTATGTATGGAATAACAACCCACAACAAGCATCAACACAAGCCCCTGCTTAACCAGATCATACAAACCAACCATAGGCAAAAACACAAATATCTCAAAGATATAAACAGGAGAAACATAACAGAACGAAACTGGATATATATATACAACAATATCTGGCACCCGAGGTGCATATACAAAAGATACAAGCAACCGAGTGCTATCTGATCCCTAGGATCCTTCCTCACACGAGGGCATACATATCTATACACATCAACTACATGTACATCACATGTCTTCCCTCTACAGGGGTACATAACACAAATAGATGCTGAGCCGAGCTCCAAGCATACAAAACACAACAACCGTTGAGCCGAGCTCCAAGCGTACAAAATACAACGATAGCTGAGCCGAGCTCCAAGCCATCCACTGCTGCCCGAGGCCAAGCAGGTACCGTCTTTACTGGGGCCTCCTGCCCTGAGACTGCTCCCCTTTACCAGAAGCATCACCTGAAAAAGCATAAGCCCCACACGGGGTGAGATAAAAATCTCAGTAAGCTCAGGGTCCTTGAAGGCATCTCCTCCACCCTGGCTCACTCAGCATGACACACGTCATCAGGGAAATCACATCCATCTGGGCCGCACCGGCCTCTCATACAATATACAAAGCAAGCTATCTAAGCTCTATGTACGGCGGACCGAGTCAAACGCCGACCTCAGTGTGAAACCGGAATTCACACCCGTGTCATCCCATCGGGTGCTACCCCTTCGCATGGATGCACGTATATGGTACCTCCGAGACTAGGCACTCACTGCGACGGGACACATCCTAGCTCTTGGCCTCAGGGAAGCTCCGCATCCTGGGACCGAGTCAACCATAGCCAGCCAACTAGGAGGAAACCATCTCCTAGGGAGGTCCAAATCTATCTTAACTGGCCAGAAGATCTAACAACAGGCTTAATACATCTGTCAAGCACAGATACAAGCATGTATATATATGAGCATGCAACAACCACACAATGCATGAGTCATGAATGTAACCAATACTCCCTCGGAGTATGGTGGTGCACAAGCAAGTGGGAAACATCCCAAGGGTCCAGAACTTACCTGGCAAAGCCGAGCTCTGCAGTTCTTCCCGTGCTCTGTGGCCCACGCCACTGACACCCGTGGTGTCACGCCCTATCAAGGCACATACAAGCATGCATCAAACATCCAAGCCACTAAGGCACAAAGCATACACGGTTCACGACCGCTTAAACATGAAAGGACTCACAATCCTTTCCAAAACCACAAGTCACTTATCCTATGGTTCAACAAGAATTGGCATTCACAAGCCATCACCACAATGGCCTCTCAAGGCCATCCAAACCACAGTTCAAGGCTCTAGCATGTTCACAAATGGCTAAGCAACTCAGCCCAACAACAATAACATGCATTACAGAGAGCCATGAAATCAACATTCACCAAATTCACATATAAGAGCTAATCCTACATCCTCACAACATTCTAAGCACATGCTTCAACATGACCCAAAGCTAAAACAAGCTCTATCAAAAGTGGGTCACTATTCACCCAAACCCCAACTCACAAATCAAGAGGTAAATCTTAAGTTTCTTACCTCAAATGACGCAAGGAAGGCCCAAGGACGACTTCCCCTAGCTTTGGTACTCACGAATTGTCGCTGTTCCTCGCCGAGCTCAAGTTCCACGAACTTCCCTTGAGAAAGGGATTCTCAAAATGAGTGGGTTTGAGGTGAAAGAGAGGATGGATTCAGGCTCAAGAAGTGATTTCCATCACAAAACAAGTTTAAGGAAGTGATTTTGGTGAGATATGGTGAAGGAACCAAGCTTGGGCACTCAACAATGGAGGTGGGAGGTCTGAGGAAGAAGAAGAGAAGGTTGGGGCTCAGAAAATCGCGAAACCCCACTTATATAGTGGACCTGCCCGAGCTGCCGCACGGATCGCGCCACTCTGGCGCTGATCGCGCCAGTTGCAGGTGTCCGCGGCGCCTCCAGCGCCAGGCCCCGCACCAAGAGCGCCGGCCTCCAGAACCTCTGGCGCCAAGAGCGCCACCTCCTGCGCCAAGGGCGCCAACCTCCAGAGATCCCCGCGCCACAGGCGCCAGCTCCCGCGCCTCAAGCGCCAACATCCAGAACATCCGGCGCCAACCGCGCCACACACGGCGCCAGCCGTGCCAACTGGGAAATATGGAGTGGTTCCGATGCCACCAGCGCCGACCTGGCGTCCAGAGCGCCAACCACCAGAGACCATGGCGCCTGGAGCGCCGCTCCCGCGCCATCAGCGCCCACTAGCAGAGACCTTGGCGTCAGGGGCGCCAACCTGGCGCCATCAGCGCCACTCTTCTGGTCCTTGGCGCGAACCGCGCCAGACATGGCGCTGGCTGCCCAGATTATGCAGAAAGCTTCTGCAGAGTGTTTTTTTGCATAATCCTGCATCGAAGGCTTCAGACTCGCGCTATACACGCCCAAACTCCCGCCAAGCGCGCTGGGACTTAGGGATATCACAGATTGACCAATTCATATACTTCTTACGGATTACTCAATTCGTAATATGCTTATGTGTGGTTAATCCGTATGGATTATATAGATTACGTAAATCATAAATTAAAAAAAATTCCTTACCTCAACACTGACCACCGCAACACCATCACAAGAATGCGCTTCGACAAACCCAGCAACGTTACTAGCTTCCACAATCAGCCCCTCCAACAACAATACAACCAAATTTGGGAACCACTACGAAAAACAAAGCCTCAAACCAAAAATAAGCGAAATAACTCAAAACCATGGCTTCCAACTGCTTATAACAGTGAAGGGCATTTCTGCCATTTTCAAATTTGGAATGGTGTATTAGTCTTTTTATTGATGTATAAAGCTTTTTCCGTATAACCTACCGCCCGCACAATATATGGGCACTAATTTTTTGTGTCTATTTAAATTGTGGTTTTTTAGTTCGTCCCGTTTAACTCGTGAGTATAATAGGCTTGACCACGGTAGTCAATAAGCTTTTTACGCCTTAATTAAAAAAATGTAATTTCACTAGTTTAGTAAACGTAAAATAAAATAGGACTAGACTAATAAAAGAATCGTGTGTAGCCATTGCAAAACATCATTAGCAAAACAATGCATGTTGCTCCAACCAACTGAGCTAATAGACCAATTATGTTAAAAATTAATTAATATTGATATATATATCACTAAATTTATTTAATTTAAAATAATTTATTATGTTAAAATTATATGTGTATTAAATATACATTAAAAATTTAGTGTTGTATGTATCAATATTAATTATTTTTTAACATAATTGAGCTATTAATTTATAATTTAATTTATTATTTTTTAATTTAAAATAATTTATTATGTTATGTGTGAATCATATGGATCCATGTATAAAAGCCGTAAATACGCGAAGGGTAATTTTGGAAACACACTGTTCATACATGGGTATTAGAAATTTACCTGGTGTATGTAGAGCATCCCACAGGTTAAAAGGTACGGTTACAGACTCACTAAATATAGAGCCCTTTAAATTGTGGGCTTTGCAAACAGGTTTTGGGCTTTAACTTCCTACACCAGGAGAATTCCTTATACACCCAGCAGTCAATAGTGTAATACCGGAAATACCCATGTTAAAATGGTTAATTAAAGGGATGCTTTGAAAAATTTCTTATACACCCAGCGCACTCATCTTCTTCGTCTTCTCCGCGCCCTGCCCAGCCGTGTTGTTTGTCTTCTCTCCAGACGCTCCGCAATTGATTTCCATTGACAAAGGAGGAAGCTAACACCTTGCTGCCGCCATTGTCGAATCTGTGAGTTTTGTGTTTAATTTTTGTTGTTTGTACTATCGTTTTACGTTGATTTGGAATACGAATGAGCATTGATGGCTACAGATTCCCAATCCGTAAGAGGCAAAATCACCTAATCCGTAAGAAGCCATGAATCCATAAGCTCATACGGATTGGCAATCCGTATGGTGCATTGCCATGTATTTTTGGACTTGGATGAATGAAGTGAATTGTGATTTTTTTGCCAATGAGGTATAGTAGATTAGTTTCATATTTAGGATGGTAATAAGTAGGTAGTTGATAAAGTTAAATTGTCAATCATGTCATTTATGAATTAAGTGGTTGGTTGAATGCAAGTAAAAGACTTATTTCAAAGTTTATGAATGAATGAAGTGGAGTTGAATTCAATTGTATTTTAAAATCATATTGTTAAATGTTATGGTAGGCTTATTGAATGATTTGAACTTGTTATGTAAGATTTGGTAGGCCTTGTCAGTGGTTAAGAGTAATATCAAAGTTAATGAATGAAGTGATGTGCAATGCAATTTTAATTTGAAACCTGTCATATGCTATGGAACCCGTAATGATTTTGATCAGGATGGTTTTAATTTGAAGTTGTTATTTAACATTTTTCTAAGAATGCTAGCGTATGGTTAAGAGTAATTTGAAAACATATTGTCAAAGGTTATGGAACCGTTTTTGATATTGATCCACATGGCTATGCTTGCAACTTGTTATGTAATTTGTTCATTTGTATGAATTGATATGAAGTTGTAATGTAAGTATTTGGTTTGAATTTCAAATTATGGTTAAAACAATAGGATTACGCCGTTCTTTGGCTAGAGAAGCCAAAGAAGCCACTTAAGAAGAACCCCCTACACGAAGGAGGCCGACAGCATCCGCAAGAAGACAACGCGGAATCCATATTCATGTTGGTGATGATGTGGATGCTGAGGATATGATGGACGTTGCTGACGTTCGTTCCCCCGATGAGGGAAGAGTTGAAGCTGATGTGGAGGGAAGCATGGATGCTGTGGTTGACGGATTCCCTGGTGGGCCCCATTACACGTCAGTCTTGTCTCTTTACACTGATCATGTTGCAGCTAAGGTTTGGATGGGAGAGGTATGATTGTATTCAAATATAATCCCATTTGACTTTTATAACTACTTGCAAATCCCTTTGTACCTGATATGTGAAATGTGCATGCAGGAACGACCTGAGTTGAAATTGGCATCACATGGAAGGAAGGTACATAAATTTGGTAGGCTCACATAGGAGATTGAGGGCTTGGTGGCCGGTACGGGGTTAAGCGCACTGATTACTTGTTCGTTGGAGACAGGTGACAAAGGTTTAATCTCAGCCTTTGTCGAGCGATGGCATAAGGAAACCAGTAGTTTCCATTTGTCGATCGGAGAGATGACGATCACGCTTGATGACGTCGCGTCTTTGTTTCATTTACCAGTGACGGGTGCTTTCATGACGTTTGATGTGTTGGATGTGGAAGGAGGTTGTGGAATTACTTGTGGAGCTGCTGGAGGTGACTGTTGAGGAGGCGGAAGCTGAGACAAAACAATGTCATGGAGCATATGTTCGTCTTTCATGGCTGCGAGAGCTGTATGCTTTGAAGTGCGAACAGATGAAATGGACTGTGGCTACCAGAGCATATTTGCTCCATTTGGTTGGTTGCACGATCTTCGCTAACAAGAGTGCCACACATATCGGTGTGGTATTCTTGGAAGCTTTCCGGGATCTTTATCAGTTAGGGGGATTTTGTTGGGGAGCGGCGGCCCTGTAGCACATGTATGATAACCTCAACTATGCCTGTCAACACCATGGAAAACATATTGCTGGGTACATTAGTCTCCTTCAGGTACTTGTGTTTAACAATATGAAATTAATTTATGTTTATTTATTATGGTATTCGTCTGACATAAATGACTAATTTGCCTTTATTATTATTGTTGAATACAGTGTTGGATATATGCGCATATTCCTGGAGTTGGCAACATGATCACAGATGAGGACTATGAAGAGAGGCTAGCACGGGCATGTCGGTCGAGGCCAGGGACCCGTTGCAACCTATCGTAGGCAATTAGATAGGTTGACTAACGACGGTGTTTGCTGGACCCCATACACTGATCATCGTCCATTCCAGGCCTTCGAAGCCATTTCCCTTTTCTCAGGTCACATCAGGTGGGGGCCATACATTATCAGATACCAGCCAGAGAGGGTGCTACGATAGTCTGGCTTCGTACAGAGTATACCTAGCTTTGTTAGCCACCCCCCCATCGATAAAGGAGGTTGATCCTATGTGGCTTGGCTACGCAGACCATCTTGTTGTCACTGGAGACACTGTTAGTTCACCAGGTCAGTGTCATCCAAACTACATGGACTAGTATTTTAGAATCTCGCACCCGTTCATGTCCCCTCCACAGCCGGGGGAACCGCTTAGACATCCTCCCGTTGCTCCAGTATCTGTTGATGTCCCTGCGCCAGGAGAAGTTGGAGATGATGCAGTTCCTGATGATGTGCCCGATGACATGCCTTGACATGCAAAATCTATATATGTTTAACATAATTTGATGTTCATTGCGTTTACTAATGTGACAAATGATTTTGAAATCATTCTGTAGGGCGTTTGTCAAAGGATTGCACAGAAGTTGCAACACATGATTGATGCGGGGATGGTCACCGCTGGCACTGAAGCGTGCAACATTACAAATCAGTGTATAAGATTAGCGCGAGGTGTACAACAGGACAAAGTTGTTTACGTTCGATCTACACGTCGAAGGACTTGAGTTTTGATTTTCTTTGTATTTGACTTGTGACATTGGTAGTCTTTGAATTTTGTTTAGATTCATAGTCTTTGCACACTTTTTGTATTCACATATGATAAGATTTCTAGTATTTTAGTTGTGACATTCATTCTATACTGAATTTTGACATTGTTTTGATGGCGTATGGCAACATATTAACATGGTTTAAACATTATCCATCTGCGTGAGTATTTTCATTAGTCAAATAAAATAATCCATCAGTGATACAATTAAAACTTCCTGCCATTTAGGTGAACACACATGAAAATAGAAAATAAAGTCACAATGTATGCCAGTCTTGAGACCCCCTGTCACACCCCAGATCAACATAACCTAGTGGCAATGTTGTCAAACTGGTATACTTCTGCATTCGACTAATGTAACTAGTTGGCCACTCTTTTTCTTCAGGATAACAATGTCTTCACCATAACAAAGCAATTGGTGGCATAGGACAGCCTTCTCGCAATGAAACCTGAAAAAAATGATGACAATTACATTTATTGTTAATGACATCTGTTATAATCATGTACACAAATTAAAGCGTTTTAGTATTACCTGAACAAAATGGTTTCCATACACATGCCCAATACAAATGACGCAATGTACAACAAAATCTCTAGGCGGTTGGGTTCTAAGGGGAAAAAAGGTCATACTTTGTTGCTTAGAAAGACTAACAATGACAAGGTTATAACGTGAAGCAATTACATAACCCATGTCAGTGATGTCCATCCATTTATCATGTGTTACCTGCAATTTAACAATTACATCAATATTATTAAACGCAAAATTATTGTTTACATATGAGAAGGAGTAATAAAATCTTTACATTTGACAGTGCGTTAACAAGGAGTGACCTCTTTAACTCCTTATATCTTTGTAACCCACCAAACAAAACAATATACTTCTCAGACCATTGTGCAAGTTCCTTTAACAAATGGTTGCGTACCACAGCCCAGGCGTCTTCACCATAACCAAGTAAACCCGTAATGGCACGATAGCCACAGTTACCGTCAGCTTTAACATCACATACTCCAATAATGTAATTCCTCATGCATGGCAAAAACTCATCCAGCATTGGGATATTACCCATTGGTATAGGTCCTGAAGATGTTGATGCAGACTTTTGTTTAGATGAGCAACTATCATGCTGAGAATATAACGCATCTACATATTCAAAATACGATGGATCCCGCTTGGTTGATCTTTTGTGTTTGGTGACATTTTTCTTTTGAGCCCCTTTATTCTTGACCTTTTCAGGAGGACACATGGGATTTTGATCAGGATAGACTATTTCTTTGAGTTTAGTCTTTAAAGTTACCTTGCCACACATGTCAAGACTTTCGAATCGCTTAGAAATTGCTTCCATCTCTTCAGTTATCGTCACTTCACAGTCATCAACACCTTGGTCAGAGAAATGTAACCTCCGCCAAAACATGTGTACGGTACCTAATGGTACGCTGGAAAGATTATATTTGGCTAGCTCACATGCACAAAGCAAACCACACGTGCTTCTCAACACACATCCACAACGAGAACTATCAACGCCTGCCTAATGAACTCGATCAAACTCCGCAGCAATTAGATTTAACGCATACCTTAAAACCATGCCGACGAGTCTTTTGTACAATGTCACTTTAAAGGAATGTCCTACGACATGCGTGCTTGTCTCAAAAGAAACCTTTATTTCATTGTGTTGCAAGGTGATCATGTTGTTCATGGTATCCCAAATATTACAGAGGTCTCCAACGCTATCTTGCAGTAGCCGCTTTAAGGTCCAATGAGCATACTCAACCCTGCAGTGAAAGGTGCACAAAATATTAATTTGAAAACATGATGTCATTGATGTATTGCAAAGGATTTACCTGTTTATAGTAGTGTTTCCAAGATGCATGACTTTATTGGTCCATGCTGTGACAAATCTTTCTTTGTGAGGAATCAACCATGTGTCTTTAACATATTGAACAAAGATTGGCCACGGTGCGCAAGCACACTCAAACTTCACAAGACAGTCTTCATATGCATTTTTAGAAGCACAATCTACAAAACTTTCCCATGCTTCCATGACATAGTCCCATGCATTGTTTTGTCCTACAAGCGTTTTACACTTAGCCTTGATATTCTTGTCAATGTGGAACCGACACAACAAGTTGGTAGTGTCAGGGAAAACCTGTTGGATGGCATTTATCAGGGTTGCATCTCTGTCTGTGACAATGACTTTAGGAAAAACCTTACTCTTTAAAAAAGGCCTCTAAATTGTTCAAGCGCTCATACAACATTGTTGATACGTTCGTCTTGTATGTGCTGTCAATGAGAAATACCAAATTACATGAATTTATCAACTTCACTGAATCAGGATGTGCCCAGAATATGTCTCGTAGAACATCTTAATCCTGGAGTCTATGCCAATGGATATATGTATCGCGTTCAATAAGCTTCATCAATTGTTGCATTTCAGTATTGTTGCCTCTAACAGAAGTACGGTATGCATATCTTGCATTGTAGACTTGTTTCATTGTTGTATAACTTTCGGGATTGCGATCTTTTAAACTCAGCATAATATTCTTTGGCTTAACTCTTGACTTTGTCATTTTAGCAACAATTACCTTCTCTTCCTCAGTTAAACGACCAACATATGGATGTCCAGTCATTGACTTGGCCAAACGATGATTATGTAACCCACATATTAGCTTCACCATCCAGCCCTCACCTCCTACGACAGGTTTCCCTTACAACTTAAAAGGACAACCACACTTTCTCGTGCTAGTGGTCGTCCGTACTAAATCTTTGTTGAATGTTCTATACTTTCCACTCCTTTCACAACCTATCCAAAGAAATGAGGTTCTTCCCCTCTTTCCAGTTGTTGTGTTCGACCGCATTATCACAGTTACAAATCCAATCTCATATGCAACACTACGAGCCCATTCCAATAACTCCTTACGAGACTTAAACACCTACAAAAATTGATAATACATATTTAACAGTGGTTAAATATTAAATTTACTAGCTTTTATGAGATATCACATCATACAAATACCTTTGAAGTATTGAAGGCATCGGAACAATCAATTGAAGAGTTATTATTGTCACACGCAAATGGTTCGCCTCCCTTGTCTTCACTCATATTCATTTCTTCAAACATGATATTATCATGCATCCAATTATCGTTATCCATCTTAACAAACAAATTAAAAAATAACCATCATTAAAAAACTATATGCATAATAATCATATTCACAAAAATATCTTACAAAAAATATTAACTTCACAATATATTTTTAAATGAAAATAGGACAAATACATTAATTAATAATACTTTTAAAATATTCAAAATAAAACACTTAAAAAAACAAAAAAAAAACTCATACGGATTGCTAATCCGTAAGGATCATACGGATTACCAATCCGTAATGGTCATACGGATTGCTAATCTGTAGGGATCATATGGATTGACAATCCGTGAGGCACCATCTACAGTTACCAGGTTGCAGAACTTACCTCCGACGACGCCAGCGGCCAATGGAACCTCCACCAATGCTAACCGCGACTTCCATAACCAACCCAACAATGCAAAACACAGCCAAGAAGCGACAACCAAGCGGCAACAACGAACAACCACTTGTGCATGAACACCGAAGAAGCGTGGAAGAAAAGCATGAAAAAACTTGCTGGTGTATGTTAAAAAGGAAGAAGGGTATTATTGTCATTTGTTGAAAATGTTGGGTGTATTAGAAATCCTACTGGTGTAGGAAGTTAAAGCCCAGGTTTTGTTGGTTCCAAGTTTTGCGGCTGTAGACTTAAACGGGCAGGCTTACTTGTATTCTATATATCCAACTCTAGGTTTAAGTCTCATGTATATTTCATCCCATGCTTTTCAATCTCAAATATCACAACTAGTGACAACGTGTGTAACTGCTGCACCTAGGAAGATTGCACATAATGGAGGAAGCTATTAATCTGAATAATGCTGCAAGAACAAATCTTCTTACCCTACGATTGAAAGGTTATTTTGGATTATAAATAGAGAAAAAGTGAAAGGAGTACACGAGCAATTAGAGGTACCTATAGCAATTTTCTAATCAGAATCATAGGCCCAAATCATGGGGTTAACTTGGGCCACCCCCAATCCCAAAGGAAGCCCCTTTGCGAATTCCACCCACACCCTTTTTGCGTGTGTTGTTGCCCTCAAACAAATTACAAACCTGTGCTAAGTGCTAAGTAAGTGCTAAATCAAGCGACGACGAAGGAAGTCGTATCGTGTTCTCCACCATTCACTGTAAGCCCCTCTCTCTCTCTCTTCACTTTTCTTCGTTTTTATTTTTATTTTTATTTTAATTATTATTTCCAAACTCAATGCAATTCCGAGCGAAAAGTTAGAGCCATGCAGATCTCTTATCACCTTCTTCCTGGCCTCTTCTGTATCATCTTTCTCTCCCTGGGGGTCCCAAATTCGTGTGGGACCCAAGCACTTCTTCTCTGTGAGTGATTTTTTTTTTTTTTTGTGATGACCCAGTTGGACCCTTTTGTTCAATTTGCCCAAAGTTTTCATCTTTTTTGGTGGGGTGGGGGTGGTTTTGTGTGATTCACTGTTTGCTCTCTGTTTTTGGTCACAAGTGGCAATTCTGGATTGTAGGGTGTGGGTTTTGGGGGGAAAATGGTGGTGCCTCTAATGCTAAATGATTGTTGAAGTGTTTTTGGAGTGAGTTATGTTGAGTGCTGTGGAATGGGAAGGGAAGGAAAACGTTGTTGTTGAGTTGGGTTGAGGTTGTTTCTTGAGGGAGAATATTCTGTTTGTTTTGAGTGGAAAAAGGTTGTGGCTTGTTTGTGGAATTTAAGGTTCAAGGAGGAGTTGTGGTGCTTGTTTGGTTCAGGAGGTTGAAATGGGATGGTAGAAAGATGAAAGTGTTAAAATTCTGAACTAGCAGTTGAGAGGTAATATGGGGAATGGGGTTTTGTTTTTGAATTGAAAAGTGATGTTAGGTTCAAGGAAGAACCAGCAAATAGGGATTGAGGAAACTGGGTTTTGATAAACTAAGGAGAAAATGAAGTAGCTTTCTGCTGTATACTTGTTGAGTGGGACCCAGAGAATTTGAAGTTGTTTTAAAGAACTTACTTAGTTTTTACTTCTTGTACTAGGATGGTGCTTTCTGTGATTTAAATGAAAGAAAAATTATTTGAACTTGTGTAAGTCTTGGTATAGTTTTTTTTTTTTTTATTAAAAAAAACTGTTTTTCATGGACTTAGCAGCTATTACAGTATTACACTTTTAGTGATCATTATATCAAATTCTTGCTATTTTAGGCATGACTCTACTGGCCTTAAAGTTAAAAGAGAAATGTTTCGAATCTGTTAGATGACTAGGCAATAGCCTCATTTCAAGCTCTTGTGCTTTTGAGCAGAGCCATAGATGATGATCTGTTGACTTCCTGCTGGTTGTAATATTTTGCTTGTCGTATGTCATTAATTGCATTAGTATTGTGTGTTGTCATATATTATCGCTAACTGCATTCATATTCTGTTTTGTCATAAATCACTAATTGTGTTAGTATTGTGTTTTGTTGTATATTATGACTAACTGCATTCATATTTCTGTTTTTTTTTGTATATCACTAACTGCGATAATGTTATGTTTTGTCAGATTTCGGCTGTGGCAATTTTTTCCCAAAATGCTTTTCATACAAGGAAAGAGAATTTTGTAACTCAATGCAGCAAGAATAGATGGCAGTCAAAGTTGAGGCTTATCCATTACTTGCTTTAGATAAGAGGAAGGATCAATCCATAAAATCTGCTATATAAATCCTTCATTTCCTGGTAAAGAAAGTTCATATATATATATATATATATATATATATATATTTGTAATTCAATTCCTTAATTGAGTCGATAGATGCTGATATCTGTTAAATTTCATTCTCGGACACCCTTCTGATTATTCCAGTTCTACAGTAAATCATTGCCATATGTTATGTGTTTGAAGTTTTGTAGGCTTTATGCCTTTGATGCATTGACAAGTTTTTACCTTCTTTGTTCTTTTTGTTTCCAAGAGTTTGCATTTTTCTAAGCCTTTTATATTTGTAAACTTCTTTTATTAAACAGATTAAGAAAATTTTGAAGATCATGTTTCTTATTTCACTTGTTTCTTGAATGTTTTGGTTGTTAGTCATAGTAATGGAAGTGAGAGCATTGGACCCTTATACAACTAATCCAGGTCCAATTGATGGTTCGGTTCTGTATGACCAAGACAAGCATGTCTCCACTGCAGTTTGGGATGGACAGGTGCTGTTTTCTAGCTGAGAAGCCTTTCTGCTTCATATTTTAATTCATTTCTTTTCTGAAAGTCTTGTCTATATCTTAATTATTTGTATAACTGTTCTCTCATTAATGCATTAACAGGAGCGTGGTGCCCTTAGATGTCATGAACATACTTCAAAGCTTGATCAGTGGACACTTACTCATAAACAGATTGAATTGGTAGACAACGCTGGATTTGGATACTTAAGGTCAATCCCAGCTATTAGTCTAGACAATCCACTTATCTCAGCTCTAGTTGAAAGGTGGAGAAGAGAAACAAACACATTTCACTTGAATGTTGGTGAAATGACAGTAACCCTTAAAGATGTTGCACTCTTGCTTGGGCTGGCAATTGATGGAGAACCTGTAATTGGTATTACCTATACTGCATGCGGTTCGGTGTGTGAAAAGTATCTTGGTAGATCACCAGAATCTGGTTACACAAGTGGCGGAATGGTGAAGCTAAGTTGGTTGAAAGAGTACTTTTCTCGCTGTCCTGAAGATGCTCCAATTGAAGTGATTGAGCAACATACCCGTGCTTATCTTCTTTATCTTGTAGGTAGCACCATATTCTCCACAACTACAGGGAACAAAGTCCCTGTAATGTATTTGCCATTATTTGAGAATTTTGATAAATGTGGGCAATATGCCTGGGGTGCTGCAGCATTGGCATTCTTGTATAGAGCACTGGGTAATGCCTCACTAAAAACTCAAAGTACCATTAGTGGCTGTTTAACACTACTTCAGGTAATTTATTTAAGTGTGTTTCTCTTTGTAACTTCTCTTGACTCTTCATTTTCTTTCAAACTGCAGTTTTCCTTTCTTAAAAGTGTTAATTTAATTGGTTATTATGTATTTGCAGTGTTGGAGTTACTTTCACCTAAATATTGGACGACCAAAGCTCAATCTTGAGTTGATGCATGATCGATTTCCCTTTGTGCTTAGATGGAAAGGAAAACAAAGTGGCCCTACTGCAAATCGTGATGTAGTTTTCTATCGGAAGGCTCTGGATTCCCTAAAACCATGTGATGTAAGTCTTATTTTCATTTGTATGTTTAATACTGATCTGGCATTTTCTGGTTACTTTATAAGTAGAATCTAGTTGAACCGGTGTAAATGTACAGGTGGAGTGGCTACCATACCGAAACATGGACAGCATGGTAATTCCGGAACATATCAAAAGCACTTTAATTCTTGGGAGGTCAAAGACAATGCTGATTTGCTTTGACAAGGCAGAAAGACATCTTCCAAATCGATGCTTAAGGCAATATGGCATGCTTCAATCAATTCCGGAGGACGTGGAGCGTTGGGAGAGGAAGAGTAGAGGAGTTGATGGTGGCGTTGATTTGTCAGGGAAAATGGAATCCGAGCTTAATGAATGGATGGACCGTCAGGGGAGTATTGTTGATGGGGATGAGGGTGTAGATGAAAGTGAGTACATGGAGTGGTATTTGAAAATCACACGTAAGTTCATCGGAAGGCCTATTTCTCTGTCGTCCGAGTTTCAGAGAACGGTAAGGATATGTTTCATGAATTTGGTTTTATATCTTATAGTGATTATAGATTAAGTTTAAAATGCTTTTTTTAAAGAAAGTAAACAAATCTTTGCAGAATGCTGGTCTGAGGGATATTGCACACATAGCGGATACCTTTTCAACAAAAGGGCTAGATCCACAACAAATTGAATCAATATCAAGGATAAGATTTATTGCACATGAATGTCTGAGAGACCAATTTGCTGGTCCAGTCATGGCGTCAGGGAGCCCCCAAGTTGAACTAGGGAAAAGGGTCAGAGGAAAGGAGAGGGTTAGAAGAAAAGGAGGAACGGGCAAACGACTGCGAAAGGATGGTGTGGTTCAATATAATGCCGTTAGTGAGGATGAACAAGCCCAGTACTATGACACTGCTATTGAGGTTGGGCGATTACATCTAAGTCATATTGAAAGAGAGCTGAATCATGCACAATTATGTACTGCAGACAATGAAGTCAGTGTTGCCCAATTGATTCATGCAAATGCAGATGGTGAGAATATGCAGCTCTGTGATCCACACATTGAGGTTGATGAATCAGATCTAGGCTATGCAGCAGGTGAAGAAAATAATGAGGACCCAGATGATATGGCTGCTGAATTTAGCCATGAAGGACTAAAGCACAGAGCTGGTGAAGAAATAAAGCAAGAGCTTAACCATGTGACTGGAGAGGAAAACATTGAGGAACTGAATGCAGCCACTGAGATTCATTTTGTGCAACCTTCAGAGCTTTGTGATGTTAGTCACGATATCAATTCAACACTTGCAGATGCTGCTGCTGAGGTCAATAACTTGCAACTTGGTGACTCAAGTGTGATCAATCCACAACAAAGCAGTCCAACTGACAATCTTGTTAATTCTCAGCTTTCTCACATTAACCCTGAAGGAGCAATGGAAGTGTCTCAACATTCTTCTATTGAAACTCGCCAGGATATTTCACAGAATGGTGATTGTAGTGTTGCTGTATAGGGTGGATACCTTACAATATTGTAGAGAAGCAAAATTTTTTAGGCTGACTCAATTTAAAGGTGTGATCGGTGTATAATTATTTATATTCATTTTTTGATGCATAGCTTGCAGCTTCTTCTATGCTTGTGAATTAAGGTGCATGACATGCAACTTAATCGCTCAGGCATCACCAATACCATACACGAAGTCTTGAACAACATATGACCATGCATCTAAGAGTGGATATATCGTAATTTTGTACTTGATATTAATCTCAACTATAGTTTAGTGCCATGGGAAGATGGGATTTGTGTGATTATGCAGTATCACATTCCCTGGTTCCTCTGGAAATGGGTGTAAATGGGAATTCAAAGTCACTAATGGTTTTTTTGGAGTTTCTATAGTGAAGGCAGAATAAGAATTAGCAAGATTGTCTTCCAAAATCTTTCAGGTTCTAAAAGGGTAAAACATGTTTTTAATATTATTATTTTTTGTTTTAGTCATTTAAAGATTATATATTATTATTTTAGTTCTTGTAATATCTTTTTTGTTCTAATCTTTTTTTGTCAAGTAACGAAATTAACTGATAACAGAATTAATCTTGTAACTTTTTTCTTCATCAACTTGTTGATAGTAAGGATTAAACAATTTTTTCTATAAGGAGTAAAAATAAAAAAATCTTTAGAGAACTATAGCAAGATAAAGGCCATGGTGGACCATTAAGTGATCCATTTTGGACTATGTTTTAATGCACTTTCGATTTATTAGTATAATATTGAACGATCAAGATTGACCAATTCTAATATGTGGTTGGTTCTTTTATGCTACACCGGTGGATCATTTAAATTTACTTGTAATAATAGGTTATTTTTTAAAAGAAAAAATAAAAAAGAAATAAACAACACAAAAAAAAGATAAATTATATTTTAATAGAAAAAGATTATCGGTTTATTAGGTTACCGGTTTGAAATTAAAGAAAGGGTACTTGTTCAACCGGTAAAAAAAAATTAATTTATTTGAATTTTTTTATGATAAAAGAAATCTTTTTTTTTCCTAATCTCTGCCACAACTCCCACCACCACCACCATCACGCCAACAACCTCCCTGTGCCACAGCTACCACTCTCTGATCACTTTTTCTTTGTTCTTCGTCCTTTGTGCTTCTTCTTCCACCTTTACTACCGTTCATACACCAATGGGTTTTCTAGATTTTTTTCTGATCCACTTCACTCGCCAACCTCCTACCACCAGTCCACCACCATTCTACGGCTGTTTTCTTCATTTTAATTTCTTAATTCCTTCAAAATTTTAAACCAGAACCATTTCTCAACATGATTTTGAATTCAATCCAAACAGATACTCATTTTTTTTCAGTTTTCTGCAGAAAAATGCAATGAACAGTAGAGGGAAAATGAAATAAGTAGAAGAGGGGCAGCGGCGGTGGGAGGTTGTTGGCGAAGGTAGGAGAAGAAATTTAAATGAAGAGAGGAAAGGATGAAAGGAGAAGAGATCAGAATCAAATTTTGGGGAAAAAAACTACCATTAATGGTAACACAGCTTTATCATACAAAAATATAAACATCAAGCTTGCCAGACATTAACGACGGAGAAGGGAGGTTAGGGGTGGTGGTGGTGGGAGTTTCCAGCGAGGCCACAACGGAAGAGAAGAGCACGCTTGCAGGGAAGGAGATTAAATATAAAAAATAAAAATAATAATTTTAAAATATGAAGTCTTTTGAGGCCAAAATTGAGCAGGGAAGAGCGAAGAGCAATGTTGAAACAAGGTAACAGTGGAAGAAAAGAAAAGTGAAGGAAGAAGCTGGTAGAAAAGAAAAATGAAGGTCACGTGAAGCTGAGGAAGAAAATTTTTGAAATAAGCCGAAGAGGAAGGAGAAAGCGACACGTCAGAATTTTTTTTTATTATAAATAATAGATTTCTTTTTTTATTTTTTATCTTCTTGTAACAAACTTGCTATTGCAGGTAAATTTGCTCCCACACCGGTGAGGCAATAAGTTTTGCACTTCACCTTAGAATTCGCCATCAAGATTTGTTTCCTATAAGAATTTGTAACAGTTTAAAGTCATTTTAGTTTTTGTCGTTTATCAGTTCAAAAAGAGACAAAATAGTTCAAATATCAAGCTATGTGAAGAAAAACCATCTTGGGTACCACATTTAACATTAAAAAAATTGATGAGACAAGACACACCTTCGAAAAATGTTAGCACACCAATCATTAGAATGGAAAGTTTTACTATGCGCAACTATGTCACATAAAAAGAATCAACAAAGCATCTTTGCAAGTTGAATATCTAGCACCATTGGATAATCAATTAATGTTCATTTAATACGATCAACATTTAGATTAAACTAAGAGCCTTGGACTAAGTTTTATCAACTACTTTAAAAAATGTGGATTATAAATACTTATGAGTTTGTCCTTAGGAAAAGTAGTATATGTGTAAACTAAGCATTTAAAGTTCAATTGTTGACTTCACAAACTCAATTTCTTTTTTGCATTTATTGTACATATCTTGGTTGAGATAAATTTGTATAACTATCAATTTTTAACATTCATTTTTAATACCAACAATCAATATAGGCTCTTTATTATTCACCTTAGGTCAACAGATTGCCAAGATTGGACATAGTTTCACTTTGTAAAATTAACAAATATAAAAATATTAGGTGTTTATTGTTTCTCTTTATATCATTTTATGTTTATCTATGCTAAGCACACTCCTTGCATTGTCATGCTATTGCAAAAACCTTTGTGCGTTTACATCAATTGTATTAAAACATTTTTTATTTGCTTTAAAAGATATTGAAACACATTTTAATCTCCCAATCATTGTTGAATCCAACAAAATTTAATCCTACTCACTACTACAAAAACTGGATTCTAAGACGCGCATTCAAAGATGGTTGGGACAAAATCGTCTTAGTTGGTAAGGCGGTGACAATTTCGTAAATAATTTGTTATTTACGAAAACGGTTATAAAACCAACCGTCTTAGATGCTTTAAAATGACGTCGTTTTCAAATGAGACTTGTCTTTGTTTCCTGATATTCAAAGATGGCTCGTCAAAACTGTCTTCGAATTAAAATTTTCCTAAATGTGTCTGTGTCGTGTTTTCCTTCTCAGACAGAGGCAGACAAAAGTAGAGGAGAAGGGGGCAAGTGCCCACCCTTGAATTTACCAGTGAAATTACCCATATGCCCTTCTTTTGTATGATTTTTTCCAAAATACCCTAGGTCACAAAATATCAGAGCATTTTTTATTTTGGGTTCTCTTCTCTCGTTTTCACGCTTCCCTATTGCAGCCCTTCTGTTCTCTTCACAAGATTTTTTACTAGCTTCTTAGGACACCTCCAGTGCTAGGAGTTTATATTTATATGGATTTCTTACTAACTTTTGGTGGGTCCTCTTTTAAGATACATTTGCTTATATAAGATGCTCAACTTAAATTTAAGCACTCCAGGAAAGAGAAAAAGTAAGAAATGATGTCAGGTCAGATAAGGAACTTCTCCTAAAATACTGCATTGGAGATGGTCGTAGTAGCTTATAGCATTTTTTTGAAACACTACTTAAAGTAGAATTTTTAAAACGATAACTTCTAAATTTTTATATTTTCTTTCATTTTTATCTTCAATATATTTATCTAATTTTTTAACAATTCTTTTTAAATAAATCATAATTTTATTATTTTTATATTATTTTACATTTTTCAAATACTTCAATATTTATAATTTAATAAAATAACTTTTTAGTTATTAACTTCTAGATAATTTTCCAATTTTTATCTAACTTTGCCTATATTGTGATTGTTGGAATTAAAAGTCGACTGTGAGAAATTTTCTGACTCATTGTTGTCATTAAAATCAAAGTTAACCCAAATTTAAAAATTTGAATAGATATTTAATATCCTAATTCAACAAATAATCCAAGAGATTAAAAGTGATAAAAAGAATAATTTTCTCGACTAAAAAGTGAAACACGTGCATCACTGTCCGAAACATTTTCTCTTTTCCTTCAAACTTCCAATTCAACTCCGATCCGCAAATTCATTTGCATATAAAATAGGTTGGATCATTTCACTTTCTTTCAATCATTCCAATTCCACAACTAACCAAAAATCATCATCAACACAACACAACAATGTCAAAAACAACAACTTCTTCTTCCGAACAAACTGCACGCAACCGTTTGGCCACCCTCGCAGCTCACTTGCTTCCCTCCGACGCCGCCTCCGCCGCCGCGATCCTCCGCCCCCACCGCCTCGCCGCCCCCTCCGGAGCCGCTCGGTCAGTGAACCTGAAGGGCACTCTCACCGTCGTCGACGAGAGGACCGGCAAGAAGTACCAGATCGAAGTCACCCCAGATGGCACAGTCAGAGCCTCTGACATCAAGAAGGTACTGCTGATGCTGCTTTTCCTCTTCCTTTTCCGATTTCGTGATGTAGGTTTTCGTCAAATTTTATCCTTTTGTATGCTTTGTATCGTTTTGGAGTTGGGGTTAGTTCCTCTTTTGAATGGCTGTTTGTGGTGTATTTTGATATTGATGTGCTTTTTTTGGAGAAAGTTGTAGTTTTGTCGACAGATTTTCGGTTGTGATCTTGGCCATCGAAAGGGGTTTGAATTTGGTGAATTGGGTTGTGCTCAGATTTGCTCCTTCGTGCCTGGATAAATTATTTTTTTAGTCCTTCAAAGTGTTTAGCAATGTCACATAGGTTTTAAAACTATGGAAATTCCAAACAAATCGACTTGCTGATTCATCTAAGTCTCTAAAATTAATTACTTACAGGCATTTTGGCTCCTGAGCACATTTTAATATAAAGTTGGACTAATGTAATTTGCATTTTTTTCATGGACTTTTTTGAATTTCCTTAGTTTCAAGGAAGAAATAGGTTATTTTACCCATTTTTTTGAATTGTTTGGAATGAATGAGTTGCCAATTTGGTCTAGGGGTCGGTTATTTGGTTGCTGACATTAACAAAATGGCAAAATGATAGCTGAAAATATAAATTGTCAATCAATTTAGTACTTATGTTAGATGCCGTCCTGTAACGCTGTTCAAAAGGCTGAGTTGGCATGTTAAATGTTTTTGTGGCATTCAACTAAAGCACCGAAGCACGTGCCATGATATTCCTTATATATGTCACTGTGCCCTCAAAATTGGAAATTTTGAAGAAATGTTTTTCCTAAGCTCTTGTTTAAGAGCTAGACGATAATTTTGAGAATTGAAGAGAAGAAGGTGAAAAAAATGGTTTTTAAATGGAGAAGACAAAGAGGGGGTGGGGGGGTCGGTTTCATCAAAATGCTTTCAGGGATCATTTCATTAATGTCAGGGACCAAATTGACAGACCGCTTCAATTGCTGGGATCAAATTAGTGATTCACTCATTTGGAATTGGTGTCTCTCTTTTGTAATTGAAAACACGTATAGAAAACAGTAATAACAGAGAAAGAAAAAGTTGTTTTCACTGTTTCTCATGCAAACTTTTGAAAACAAGATAAATAAGATGAAAACAAGGTGACACTTTTGTAATTAAAAGTAGAAACAGAAAATAAAATAGGTTTTCTCAATCCAAACAAGCCCTAAGGTTAGTAAGGTATTTTTCTTTTGTAAGTATTTTATTCAGATGTTATAGTGAAATGCTGAAATGGTTGGTGGGGTGGTTTGTAATTAATTGTAATGATGATTGTGTATGTTAATATTGTTCTAGTATTTGATTATGAGGTTTTCTAGTTTTTGATTTGTAGATATCAACTGGGAAAAATGACAAGGGACTCAAACTTTATGATCCTGGCTATTTGAACACTGCTCCTGTCATCTCAAGGATTTCTTACATTGATGGTGATGCTGGAATCCTTAGATATAGAGGATATCCTATTGAGGACTTGGCAGAGAAAAGCACCTTTATGGAAGTGTCATATCTCATAAGTGAGTGTTGTTTAGAAATTTCTTACATGTGCATGGGACTTATGTGGCCATTGTTTATGATAAGTGAATCGATTTTTCTTTTCACTTATGATTAGCTGAGATATGGAATTTATATCAGCAAAGATGCATGCAGTTTAGGCTGGTGTAGGGTCCTTATTTATGAATCCAGTTCATTACAGGCTTCATTTATGAATTACATACATGTATTTAGTGTTTATTAACTCTACCTTTCTCTGTCTTTAGCGTATGGAAATTTGCCTTCTGAAAGTCAGTTAACAGAATGGGAGTTCACCATATCTCAGCATTCAGCTGTACCACAAGGCATTTTGGTGAGCTTTTCTGTTATTAAATGACTTACTATTGTTTTAAGGACCCAAATTCCTATCTGGTAACCTTCAGGTTTCAGTCGGTTGTATTATTGTTTAAAATTTGATATGCCAATTGTATTTTATATTGGCAAAAAAATGTTGTCATGATTATATAAAGGAGAGTAATCAGGTTGTTAATTTTTTTTGAGAAGTAAAAGTGTATTAATCTAACAGCAGCAATATACATTTGTTTTGTAGGATATGATACAATCAATGCCTCATGATGCACATCCTATGGGTATGCTTGTCAATGCCATGAGTGCTTTGTCTGTTTATCATCCTGATGCAAATCCTGCTCTCAAAGTAAGTAACAGAAACTTTGGTCAAGTTCAAGTTACTGAACTTTTGATCTGTTCAGCATTGATTCACAAAAAAATGATAATATAAGATTGAACTTTGCAAATCTTACCTTTGTTATGGAATTATGTTCTTAATTTTATTTTGTAGAACTAATATTTTTTAAAATTTCTATATATTGCAAATCTTTTAGCTTGTTTCATTTGATTTTTTGTGAGTATTATATACAGGAATGAGTTTTGATTCTGTTGAGATTAAAGGGCTTAGTTAGGTAAGGAGGAGGAGGAGAGAGAATATATATTCTGAATAATGTTTTCTTGTATACAATGACACGAGGTGTTTGATCTTGGATGTGATATTAAAAACAAAGCTCTAAGCTCTATTTATACTTATACAAGACTCCTAATCCTGATGAAACGAGGAAACAAATTGTAAAAGTAAAGAAATATGGAAGGTATTCCTAAGAGATTATCTAAGATACTCGGAACTATTCTAAATTTATAACCATGATATTATGAGATATGCCTCTAGATATTCTAATGGATTCTAAACATTATTGGAGTCCCTGAAGATTCTAGATCTCTACGAAATTGAAACTGAAAATTTTAGTTTCAAATTAAAACTCAGAACTCTTATAACAATTTATAAATTAATGTTATTTTGCTTTTAGTTTTTTGAACCTTGAAGATCTGAGTTGGTACCTATTACCTAATATGATTGCACTATTTAAATTTATAATGAGACTAGTAATCAAAAGAACTGCATCTTATTTTCTAAGTTCGAACCATTGTTTACCTCAGCTTTGATGTACTTACTTAAGAAAAGGAAAAATAGGTGATTTTTTTTCAGTCAATTTTTACAGTAGATTCTGCCAAATAATGCTAAGTTGTTCTATTGAAAATAATGATTTATTTTTCATCAATTACTGCTGTCACAATCAAATAATGCTTAGTTGTTATATTAAAAAAATTGGTACTCCCAGAATTACAGTTTGTTGAATTACCTGCCTGCCTCTCTTTTAGATTTGATGCCGTTCATTATTTAGATAAGTGATTCTCATGGGATATTACATTTTCCTATGTCTTAGTTCAATACACATGTGAGTGCAGAGTTGTACTCTATTATTTATTAGGATTTAACATGTTATTGCCTTCTTGTATTTGATTCTGGTTTGACTATTTCTTTTAAAACTTTTTTATATTTTAATGTAGGGTCTTGATATCTACAACTCAAAGCAAGTGAGAGATAAGCAAGTAGCACGGGTTATTGGAAAGGTTTGCTTATTTAGTTGTCTTTATTCTTCTTAAGCTTCTGTCCTAGATATATGTAATTAGTAATTCAATTATTCTGAATGTTTCTCAAATGCTTATTGGTTATCTTCTGAAATTTTTGTGAAGTATTCAAGCAATTCAATGCTTATTTGCAAGCTGTCCAACTGCTTTGTTGCATCATCATTTTCTTCTTTGACTGCAGATAACAACAATTGCTGCTGCAATTAATCTTAGATTGGCAGGAAGGCCACCTGTGCTTCCATCCAACAAACTTTCTTACACAGAGAACTTCCTATACATGCTAGATTCTTTGTAAGTCTGATTGATATTTGTAATAACCTGAAGTTGTTTTGTGTTTTAAGTTATTTTTTCTTCGGAGTTCTAAGCTTCATGATGGTTTTCTTTTTTCTTTTCCTCTGATATAAAATAATCTATATCTTATCAAAAGTAATATCATTTACTCACCAAAAAAACCAAGTAGTATGATTTAATCTTTGATGGTAGAATGTTAACTACATACAAATTGGTTTTTATTATTGCGAGATTTATCAGCCTAACTTAAATAAAATTTCCATTATCCATGTTTTCAGTGGCAATCGATCTTATAAACCTAATCCTCGGCTAACTCGAGCACTGGACATTATCTTCATCCTGCATGCAGAACATGAAATGAATTGCTCTACATCTGCTGTACGACACCTCTCATCAAGGTAGACATCAGACTACTTAAGCAAGAGAGTCCTGCAAATCAAACTTATGGAGTCTGCTTTGACTTCTTTTAAACAGACAATTTTGTCTAAGTAGCAATTTTCCGAGCAAAATGAAGCAACCTGTCTTATATTATGTAACCCTTACCTTATTTGTACTTTGCAGTGGTGTTGATGTATATACTGCTATTGCCGGGGCTGTTGGAGCTCTATATGGACCTCTTCATGGTGGAGCCAATGAGGTAATATAAATGGTTTAGGATGTTCTCATGATTATTTTTTATTGCTTATTAAAATATGGAAAACAAACAAAGCAGAAGTCTAACCTTTGACTATACTCATTGAACAAGGCTAATGTAACTTTTGGTTATGCAGGCTGTCCTCAAAATGTTGAGTGAAATTGGAACTGTTGAGAACATTCCAGCGTTCATTGAGGGTGTTAAATCCAGGTGGCTATTATTCTTTTTTGTCTTCCTTTTCATGTGTCTGTTTTCCCTATCTTTGAAGAATGGTGATGGTGTGATGACATGCTCTTTTGTGACTCCTATTTTTTGGGTCTCTTCACAGCCAGCAGGGAAAATGATAGTTTTATTTGATATATTGTCTGCTGCTTATAAGAGTATTTCATTACTCAAAATGTATGTTTGCTTTATTACAGTAATTTGTTAAAATTGTAGTCCAATTGATTTCTTCATGGCTAGAAGGGAAGATAGAAATTCTTGTATTGACTGCAAGGTCTATCCTGGAGAATGTGTGACGACACAACATAAATTGGTAGTTCTAATGGTTTGGTTCAACAAAGTCCTTAATTTGAGGAAGAAGGATCAAAACCCAAGGATAAGATGGTAGAAGCTAAAGGAGGAAAAACAAATAGAGTTTAAGGAAAACATATTACGTGAAGGACCGTGGGAGTTTATTGGAGAAACTAATGAAATATGGAATAAGATGGCTGAGACTGTCCAAAATGTGGGAAGGAGGGTACTGGGTGAAAGCAAAGGAAACAAAGTTCTTACAAAGGAAACATGTTGGTGGAATGGAGAGATGTAGGAGGCTATTAAACAGAAGAAGGAATGCTTTAGATCTTTGCATAAATGTTCCAATGATGAAAATTTGCAAAAGTTTAGAGAAACGAGAAAAAATGCAAAGAAAGTAGTGTGAGAAGCTAGAGACAAGGTTTTTAACGATTTGTATAAAAATCATGGGAGCAAGGATGGTGAAAAAAGTATTTATAAACTTGCTAAAATGAGGGATAAGAAGAGTAAAGACCTTACCCAAGTTAGATGTATCAAGGATGAAAATCAAAAACTTTTGGTAAGAGATGAAGATGTAAGTGAAAGATGGCTGAACTACTTTAACAAACTTTTTAATGGGGATGACGATAAAAGTGAGGTGGATTTGGAGGACGTTTCTGATGATCTGAATAGAAGACTTGTGCACAGAATTAAGACACATTAAGTTAAGGAGGCTTTAAAGAGGATGAAAAATAATAAAGCTTTGTGACCCGATGACGTCCCTATTGAAGTGTGGAGAGGCTTGGGAGATATGGCAATAAAATGGTTGACCAATCATTTTAATAAGATTCTTCAAACAAATAATATGTCTGATGTTTGGAGGAAAAGTATGTTTGTGCCTATCTACAAAAATAAGGGAGATATCTAGAATTGTTCTAACTATAGAGGCATCAAGCTCATGAGCCATACTATGGAATTGTGGAAGAGAGTTATTGAACATCATCTAAGGAGGGAAACCAATGTTTCTGTAAATCAATTTTGATTTATGCTAGGAAGATGTACCATGGAAGCTATTTTCTTGATACGACAATTAATAGAAGGGTATAGGGAAAAGAAGAAATACTTACATATGGTGTTCATAGATCTTGAGAAATCCTATGATAGGGTACCAAGAGAAGTCTTATGGTGGACTCTTGAGAAGAAAATGATAGCATTAAAGTATGTTAATGCAATTAAGGATATGTATGATGGGGTTACCACATGTGCGAAAGCTTGTAATGAAACATCAAGGTATTTCCCTATCACGGTAGGTATTCACCAAGGTTCAGCTCTTTAGTCCGTATCTCTTTGCCTTAGTGATGAATGAACTAACGAAAAATATTCAAGAGGAAGTGTCGTGGTGTATGTTTTTTACAGATGATATCCTGCTTATTGATGAGACCAAAGATGGTGTTAATAGGAAATTGGAAATTGGAAATGTGGAGAAACACTTTGGAATCTAAAGGATTCACGATAAGCAAGAGCAAGACGGAGTTTATGGAGTGTGATTTTTCGCGAGTAAAAGATAATGATCAAGACACAGTACATCTACTTGGTCAAGAGGTACCCAAGAAAGATGTTTTTAGATACTTGGGATCAATTTTGCAAAAAAATGGTGAGATTGATGAGGATGTAAATCATACAATTAGAGCAGAGTGGATGAAATGACGGAGTGCATCGGAGTTTTTGTATGACCGTAAAATTCACCTTAAGCTAAAAGGAAAATTCTATAGAACAGTTGTAAGACCGACAATGTTATATGGAGTGGAATGTTGGCCAGCACATAGACAACATGAGCATAAAATAGGAGTATCAGAAATGAGGATGTTAAATGTGGATGTGTGGCTATACTAAGATGGATAAGATAAGAAATGAGGATATTCGAAGAAAGGTATCAGTGGTACCGGTATGTGAAAAGATGAGGGAGCATAGATTGAGGTGGTTTGGGCACGTTATGAGACAATCACTGAATGCTCCAGTAAGAACAAGAGTTTGTTACCAAGAGCTCGACACAAAGAGAGGTAGAGATCGACCGAAACTTACCTTGGGAAAGGTAGTTAAACAAGACTTAATGGAGTGGAATATATATTGACGGATGGTATGTCTTAGGACAGAGTGGAAAAAAACTGTAAGTTTGGTGGAGGGTTAAACCTATTAGTAGTTCTATGTTCCAGTTGTTTCTCTTGTTTTAGTTCTTTTCCTCTTTATCTTTCCCCCCTCGTCCTTTCGCCCCTCTTTTTTTTTTAGCTTATTATTCTTCTCTTTTGTCTTATTTCCATTTTTTTTTCTTCTCCTCTCCCTTTCTCTTTCTTCTTCTTTTTTCCGATTTATCATTGGGTTCATCTACCACTAACCCCAATTAACTCGGGTTAAATGTACTATTGATGTTGATGTTGACAGTAATCTGTTAGTCTAACTACTGTGGTTAGTAGTTAGTTTGTCATTAGTTAGTTAAGAGGACTTTAGTGTGTAACTGCTAAGTGGCAGCTGTATCAACTAACCTAGGCTAGTTGACAGTTAGGTTAGTTAGATGTTAGATCATCTATATAATCAGTTAAGACGTGGGTTGAATAACATCAGATTTCTCAATCTCACGTTCTTCCCTCTCTAAGATGGTATCAAAGCTTGTCTTAGATTCATTAAATGGGTCACACACCATATTATCGACCTACCAAGCCTGTAATTGCTGGGTGTGAGGGGGTGTATTGGGAAAAATCCAAGTCCCACATTGACTAGAGATAAGGCAAAGATAGAATATATAAGCGGGGGGCAACCTTCACCTCATGAGCTAGCTTTTGGGGTTGAGTTAGGCCAAAACCCACATTCTAAGATTATGGTTGGGGACTGCAAGTTAACCAAGTTTGGTTTTGAAAACTTTTCTGATCCTACTTTGTATAGATCTATTGTTGCGGCTTTGCAGTATGCCACTATTACCATACCAGAAATTAACTTTTCTGTTAACAAGGGATTGTGTCTTGGGTATTAAAATTTCAAGCTGCTTCTCTTAGGCATTGTAACACCTCGAATGAATCAAACCAGAATGAGAGGGATTTAGAGGTTATACAAATATGAGACTAAGTTGACCTTCTGTGAAATTTTCCCAGAAAGCGTGTGAGTAAGGACACAATACGTTGAAAAGTCTCGTGTTGGTTTGTAGGGATAGTCAATGATCTTGAGAGTAGTCGAGCGGTGTCAGAGCTGGTTGTCTAGGTCTAGGTCTAGGAAATGACTATCTACAAAGGGTTCTGACCAGTGAAGGGTTCTGATCAACAATAATATTAAGTGAAGTGTCACCATGTGAAGTGTCGTAGTGTGAGAGCCGCTGGGAAGTCGACAATCAGGGGCATTATAGACATCCTTTCTCTCTTCATGCCTATTGTGATTCAGATTGGGTATTTGATCCTGATGACAGAAGGTCAACTCCTGGAGCAGCTATTGTTTTTGGACCTAATCTAATTTCTTGGTGGTCTAAGAAGCAATCAGTTGTAGCCATATCGAGCACTGAGGCAGAATATAGGAGTATGTCTCTTATTACAGCAGAGGTGACTTGGATTCCGTCTCTTCTTTCTGAACTCCAAGTTGCTCATACCACTCCTCTCATTCTCTGTGATAATACGAGCAATGTCTCTCTTGCTCACAACCCTGTTCTTCATTCTCAAACTGTACATATGGAGCTTGATCTGTTCTTTGTTAGGGAAAAGGTCATCACCAAACAGATTGATGTTGTTCATGGGCAACTTGCTGATATTCTGACCAAAGTCGCTTGGCAAAAAAAATTAAAAAATTGTAATTTAAATAAAAAATTACAGAAACATGACACTGTGCAAACTTATTACAGATGTATGGCAGTTAATCACGTGGTGCCTGAACGTGACAAATCACGTCTCCACAGGACGTGTTTCAGAAGCAATGGCGCTGCAACTTGACGTGATCAATCTCGTCTTGTACAGACGTGTTCCAGCTCCAATGACGCCAACGACGACGTGATTAATGGTTATATGGCTTATAATACTGTAGCTGGTAATTTCATTTGAATGGCTAGCCTTCTCTTTCATAGTCTTTCGGTCTTATTGAAGAGCTTGAACCTGAGGCCATTCCAATGACTTGGCTGTGTGTGAACCTTTGTAACCGAATCATACGCGCATAAATCCCATCCGGGTGATTTTTCAACAACCGCGAATGTGAGCCTTGCTCAGCTACCTTCCCATCATCAATAACAGCAATCAGATTGGCATTCCTGATTGTTGATAGCCTGTGTGCAACAATGATGGTTGTTTTTCCTGAGGAGGCGCGGTCTAGAGCCTCCTGAACAGACCTCTCAGATCAGCATCAAGTGCACTTGTGGCCTCATCAAGCAGCATAAGTTCAGCCTTCCTCACAAAAGCCCGAGCAACGGCTATTCTTTGCGTTTGTCCCCCGGACAGTTGAACACCTCTCTCCCCAACAAATGTTTTGTATCCATCTGGCAAACCAGATATGAACTTGTGTGCATTGGCAAGAGTTGCAGCTTCAATTATCTCAGCTTCAGTGGCTGACTCATGTCCATAAGCAATGTTTTCATAAATAGTAGTGGCAAACAAGCATGGCTCCTGTGGTACCACAGAAATGTGCCTTCTTAAGCACTTGAGGTTGTATTTCCTGGTGTCCTTGCCATCAATCATGACCCGACCAGATGTTGGATCATAGAATCTTTGTATAAGTACAATAACTGAGCTCTTACCACAGCCACTAGGTCCTACAAGGGCAAGAGTTTTACCAGCCCTCGCACGAAGACTGAGGTCACGAAAAACTGGCATATCCGGGCGAGTTGGATAAGAGAAGTCTACATGCTTAAGTTCAACTTCACCACGAAGACGATCAGGAACAGGAGTAGCATCTTGATCATCAGGCTCAATTTCAGTTCTACGGTCAAGGAGATCAAACACTGACCTCATGGCTCGGCCTCCTTTGATAAAGTCAGGGGCCAGTGTTAAAGTTTCAGCAGCACCATTTGCAGAAACCATTAGGACCATAAAAACTCTGATTGTTTTAGAGAAGTCAGAGATGCCATGCTTCACTAGCCAAGAAGCATACCAAAGACCAAGTGCATAGGAAGCATAAAGTGCAACAATCCTTACATTGGCTATAGCTTCTCCTGCAAGTTGTGTAGCCTTGGCATGAGCAGCTTCCAGGTCATCAGAGAAACCAGTCATGAACATTTTCTGTATATAGGGGAGTGGCTGGTGAATATATAGGGGAGCAGGGTCACGTCCATGGGAGACGTGATTGGTTCCTTAGTCACGTCCATGCACGACGTGTTTCATGCCTTAGTCGCGCCGAGACTGGACGTGATTGAACACGTCCATCATGGACGTGTTTCAACACGTTGTATCCGTACGCGTTTAGCTGCAATAGATCCGTATATATGTTTCAAACTGCAATGTTTGTGTAATTTTTTATTTAAAGTACAATTTTTAAATTTTTTTGCCAAAGTCGCTTCATTTGTTTCATTCAGATCCAAGCTCAGAGTGGTTGAAAGAATTTCTTCCAACCCCTCATGAGCTTGCCCCAGCCCGGGGGGGGGGGGGGGGAGGTATAAGAGTATTACATTACTCAAAATGTATTTTTTGCTTTATTACAGTAATCTGTTAGTCTAACTACTGTGGTTAGTAGTTAGTTTGTGATTAGTTAGTTAAGAGGACTTTAGTGTGTAACAGCTAAGTGTCAGCTGTATCAGCTAACTTAGGTTTAGTTGACAGTTAGGTTGGTTAGATGTTAGATCATCTGTATAATCTGAACTTTAATCAGTTAAGATTTGGGTTGAATAACATCAGATTTCTCAATCTCACTTTCTTCTCTCTCTCTCTCAAATTCTCTCAACTCTAATATTTATCCAGGAAACGAAAGCTCAGTGGTTTTGGACATCGTGTGTACAAAAATTATGATCCAAGAGCAAAGGTCTTGAGGAAACTGACAGAGGAAGTATTTTCCATTGTTGGCCGGGATCCTCTTATAGAGGTGTTTATCCATTTTTGTGCTGCTGTGTATCTGTTATATATTTCTTACACTGGATATGCTGTTAAGCAATATCAAAATTGAGGTTAATGCCTATGCACTGACAGTGTAAAACAATTTTACATTGTCATCTAATCATAAATCACCGTTTGAATTAAAGTCAACAAACTTACCACTCATGGTTTATTATGATTGGAAGAGTGTGTAAAACTTTTTATACTGTTAGTGCATAACCTTTTTCCTCATCAAAATATAACATTTTGAAAGTTTTTCTGTACATTTTATTTTAAGACATTTTTTTAAAAAAAAAAATGCAAACTATTTTGTATAGTTTTTACATATAATGTATATGTATTTAAAATTAATTCCATGACAATTCAGTTAAATTTTGTTCCAGGAAAATTTCTTATGCTTAATGCGATGTCAATTCAGTTCAATATATTTAGTTTGAACTTGAAATTTTCATCTGAAATTATTTGATTGTGCAGATTGCGGTTGCCTTGGAGAAGATTGCACTGTCTGATGAGTATTTCATCAAGAGGAAGCTATATCCAAATGTTGACTTCTACTCTGGACTGATTTACAGGTAACCTATTATTGCATCCAGTTTTTGTAACCAGGAAGGATAACACGTGTTACTCCTCCCAGATTATATGACTAGGATTGAGCTGATGGTTTTGTGCCATTAGGGCCATGGGCTTTCAACCTGAGTTTTTCACTGTTTTATTTGCCATCCCTCGAATGGCCGGGTACTTGGCACATTGGCGAGAGTCATTGGATGATCCTGATACAAAGATTATGAGACCTCCACAGGTCATTTCCTTTCTTTAAATAATTTCTCTGGTTATATCATGATCTTGCATATTGGCATAATCATATAATCATTCCTGTTTAATTTGTGCTGATGTGTGTGTGTGTGTGTTGTTGTGCACCATTAGTTATCCTTGAAAATGGTTTCTTACCTAGTTGCATCAGTGAGGCTGAATATATCTTTAGCATTGGGAAATATTTGTGAACACAAGAGTGATATGGTAAACCAGTATATATGCTGCTTAGCTGTCATTCTTAGGCTTGATGTTGTGGTGGAAATGACTTAAGCGGGGTTAGTTTTAGATTAAGGGCATCTTCGGATAAACTTCTCTAAAAGCACTAATGAAAGATAAAAAGAAGAAAACGAATAAGCTTCTTCAACAACTAAAATTAGCTTATGCATAAGCTAACTTGTGGAAACTCTCTTATATTAGCTTATTCAAAAGGTGATTTCTAACTTATGCGTAAGCTAATTTTAGCTTATGAGAAAACTTATTTCATCTTTCTTCTTTTATTAGTGTTTTTCAAGAAGTTTAAAATACAAAACAATATTTTGCTGTTGTTTTCTTGGTAGTTGATGATATTTGATCACCATATCAGCCACATAAATAAGATGTTAATGCATAAACCATGTCTGTTTGTGCAGTTAGTGCTACAAAAATCAAGGCATAATTGGCCCATTTATCCCAAATTGTCCTTTGACTGAAATATGTCCACATTAATCTGGACTGTTTCATTATTATTTTTATTATTATTTTTGAATCAACATTTTGAACTGGCCTAGGACAAATATTACCACCATTTTACATGTTTTGGATTTTGGAGCTACTCTTATTATGACTATTTAATGTTCCAGGTTTATGTTGGGGAGTGGTTGAGGCATTATACACCAATCAATCAAAGGACTGCATCAAGTAACACTGACAAACTTGGTCAATTGGCTGTATCAAACGCCTCAAAGAGGCGACTTACTGGATCTGGGGCTTAGCATAGTGAAACTGCCAAGTGGTCAATAAAGTCCACTCCAGAGATTTTTTTTTTTTCTGGTATATAAAATAAGTTTGTTTGTTTATGTATAAAATTATGAAATCAAATAGATAAATAAAATCATGAAATCAATTAGACTATGGTTTCAGTATTTTTTTCTTATTTTTTTTTTCTATCTGAAAAAAGAAAGACTCCTTGTATTTGCAATGTCATAACATAAATTGTATAATTCTGAAATCTCAATATGGAATGCGGATCAGATGACAGATGGAGGGTAGTACAATTGTTAGAGGTTGGGAGACTAAGAAAAAAACTATAAATTAACTCATTATAAATGGTTTAAAGGGAAATGACTGGTTTATTAATATAATTTATAATAGAATATTAATGTAGTAAACTTAATGGAAAATAAACTTATTATTTTCGTTGTTTATGACTTTTTTTATTACCTAAGTTTACCTCGGTACAATGTGAATGAGGTAAGGGGTTTTCTTTAGAAGCATGTCACTGCATAGATTAAGCAAGCTGGTGGAATGTTGTTGGGATTTGCAAGTTCCAGCCATAAACTATTCGAGTAGGTCATGTAATTGTTGTGGACTTACTATTTCAATGCAAATTTAATGAATGTACGTGTTTTAATGCAAATTTAACGAACTAAAGTAAAATGAAAGCAATGTAAATTCAACAAAGTAAAATAAAGCAAAAACAGTGAATTTAACATCCATTCTCTAACCTTTAAATGTCACAAGCTATTAAAATAATTTGTTAATAAGTTATATGCTATTTTAGCTAGAGATTAAGAATCTGTCAATAATATCTTTTAATAGGTAGGTGTTTAATGAACATGGAAAGAGTGATTAGCCGAAAATTAATTTTTCATAATAGTGCCCTCTGGAGAATCGCACCATTAGAGTTAGTTATCTATGGCATAAATTGCCTAGCATGTGAAAAAGGCATATTTTTAATTTTAAAATATAAATTCCAAATCATCATATTATCTCAAAAGAAGTTAAAATAAAAATTACTTTGCTATATTTAATAAATTTTTATTGCATATGTAAAAATATTAGATATAAAAACCAAAAATTGTTTGATAATTTTTTTGCTTTCGAAAAATGTTACCCTCCGATAATGTGAAATTAACTAAACTTGTACCTAATTCGTTTTCTTTAATACCGTAGCTTTTGCTGTGTAGTATTTCTGTATTTGGTACCATAGTCTCGTTAGTGCAGGACAATAAATTAAAGCGTTTTAAAATTAATTTACATACAAATAACTGTTCTTTACTTTTTTTTTTTTTTTTATCACTGCTTGTGTTTACGTATATATATCTTAATGAAAAAAAAGAGGAAGTCTTGTAGCAAAAGAGCATGAACTTGTATATGAATAAAAGAAAATTAAATGGGAAGCCACTCTTTATCAGAGCCAGGTTTCGATCCTGGGACCTGTGGGTTATAGGCCCACCACACTTCCCCTGCGCCACTCTGATTGTTGAAATATATTTAAAAATAATACTACTTATTCGATATCGTTTATGGTATTTAACAAACGCAACTGTTTTCATTTGTGGGGTACGTAAACAGTTCTCTGAAGGATAAAAATCTAAATGAATTAATCATGTCAATCACTATAAACACTAGCAATTAGATCAATACGAAAAAAGAAGAGATCAAAATATATCTCCAATCATTGTTATGCTCTTGTTGCCCTGCAAACTACCACGAAAGTGTTTATGAGTTTGTCAAACTCTTGCTTTCTAGCAGAGATGATGTATTGCTATTTTTAAGACTGAGTTCAGTGACTACAAACATATACTATATATAAAACTAACTCAAACTATCATAAAGTTGTTATATGCACAAAACATGAATTCTTATTAAAATATCTAAATTTTGAATATTGTTGAAATAGTGAGAATGTAGTTTACGATAGTGGACCACTTTATGACTCAGTCTTGGTTGGTTATTAAGACTATAGAAACTAATATTCTCCCACTTGGTTCACATATCCTGTCATATACTCTAACGAGAAATAAAATACATGAATCAAAGCGAAAAGTCCTCTAATATGTGCGAGTATTATCTTTCATGTATTACACTGCATTATATTTCTCAAGCCCATATAACTTATTGAATAAACCCAATGTTTACTCTAGTTCCAAACTTTATTAATGTTTCTCAAAATAAATTAATACGCATATAAATTGAATGAGAAAACATCACAAATGGAATTTCGTTAAATATAATATTGTTTCTCACAATGAAAACTACATATAGGAACCAAGTCCCATTCTTTTTACATGATCTTTAAATTTCAATGGTGGCATTCCTTTAGTTAAAGGATCCATAATCATCAATTCAATGCTAATGTGTTCAATGACCACTGATTTATCTTTAACATGCTCTCTTATGACTATATACTCAATGTCGATGTGTTTGCTTCGACTCCCACTTTTGTTATTCTTAGACATAAAAACAACAGCTAAATTGTCACAATATATCTTTAATGGCCTAGAAATGGAATCCATAACTCTAAGCCAGAAATGAAAATTTCATCCATACACCATATGAAGTAGCCTCATACAAGATACGTACTCAACTTCCATAGTGGAAGTAGCAGTCAACGTTTGCTTGACACTTCTCCAAGACATAACTCCATTGGCTAGCATAAAAACATATCCTGAGGTTGACTTTCGTGAATCAATTCAGCTAGCATAGTCTGAATCAGAGTAGTCAGTCACTTCCAAATTATCACTTCATCTGTATATAAACATGCAGTCTTTAGTCCCTTGAAGGTACCTCATTACTTTTTTTGCAACTTTCCAGTGGTCTAAACTTGGGTTATTTTGATATCTTTCAAACAGTCCCACCACAATATTAGGTCTTGTGTAACCTTGAGCATACATAAGGTTTCCAACAACTGAAGCATAAAGAATGTTCTTCATTTGTTCCCGCTTAAGATCATTTTTCGAGCACTGGTTTAAGTCAAACATGTCACCCTTCACAATGGGAGCTACACTTGGTGAACAATCACTCATTCTAAATCTTTCCAAAACTTTTTTGATATAGGTCTCTTGAGATAAACCAAGAACACCTCTTATTCTATCTTTATGTATTTTGATACCAATAACGTAAGAGGTATGACCCATATCCTTTGCATCAAAGCTTTCAGAGAGAAATTGTTTCATTTCATATAGCAAACTTTTGTCATTGGTTGCAAGTAAAATATCATCCACATATAAAATAAGGAAACAAATTTTGCTCCCACTGAACTTCTACGATATACAGTGATCCATAACATTTTCTACGAAACTAATTGAAGAAATAACATCATGGGATTTGAAGTACCATTGACGGGAGGTTTGTTTCAATCCATATATAGATTTCTTAAGCTTGCACACCAATTTCTCACCCTCACTAGAGGAGAATCCTTCAGGTTGTTTCATATAAACCTCTTTCTCTAGGTCTCCATTGAGCAAAGCCGTTTTTACATCCATTTGATGCAACTATAAGTCAAAATGTGCAGTGCCAGAATGATGCGAAGAGAATCTTTCTTATATACAAAAGAGAATGTCTCCTTGTAGTCGATTCCTTTTGATTAAATCCTTTGGCTATGAGCCTTGCTTTATGTCTCAATGTTTCCTGATGAGTCTTTCTTAGTTTTGAAGACCCATTTACAACTAATGGCCTTTGCACCATCATGCAACTGAACAAGATCCCAGACTCCATTCGATTCCATATAATTCATCTCATCTTTCATAGCATTATACCACAAGTTTGATTCCTTAACTCATGGCTTGTGAAAATGTTTCAGGATCATTTTCAAATCCAATATTATAGTCAGATTCTTGCAGATACACAACAAAGTCATTCGGTATTGCTGATTTTCTTATTCGAGTAGATCTCCTCAATGTTGTTTCATTATCTTCTTAAGGAAGTAGTTGTTCAATTGATTGATCAACAATTTATTCTTGTGTCTCATGATCAACTTGATCTACTAGATTATCAACATGTGGTGGATCTTGAATGATTGGTTGTATAACATCTGGTTGAGCTGGAGGGGCATTGTTAACAATAACCATTATCAGACTTGAAGTGGAATACTGAGCAATTGAATGATTTTTCTTAGAAATAGAGTCTCTGGATTGATCGCTCCCACTAATCAAGTCATTCTCAAGAAATTTAACATTTCTTGACTCCACAATCCTAGTACTGTGACATGGACAATAAAACCTATATCCCTTAGACCTTTCAACGTATCCAATGAAATACCCACTAATAGTCCTTGGGTCAAGGTTCTTTTCTTGTGGGTTATAAACTTTGACTTTAGGCATGTATCCCCAAACGTGTACATGTTGCAAACTTGGCTTCTAACCCTTAAATAACTCAAATGGCGTCTTCGTCACAACCTTAGTTAGAACTCAGTTTAATATGTACACTGTTGTCTTCAGTACTTCAACCCACAAGGTCTTAGATAGCTTAGAGCTATTAACAATACTTCGCATCGTATCCATTAATGTTCAATTTCTTCTTTTTGCTACATCATTCTGATATGGAGAACCAGACATAGTGTGTTGGGCAACTATCCCATGCTCTTGAAGAAACTTCGCAAATGGACCAGAGACTTGTCCATCTTCAATGTTTTTATCATAATATTCTCCACCTCTATCTGATCTCACGATATTAATTTGCTTAACACATTGTTTCTCTACTTCCATTTTAAATACCTTAAAGGCATCTAATGCTTCATACTTATTATTAAGCATGTAGAGATACATGTATCGCGAATAATCATCTATAAAAAAGATGAAGTATTTTTTACCATACGTGTCCATGTCTGGACAACAAATATATGTATGTATGATTTCTAATAAAGTGACACCTTTCTTTGACTTGTTAGTCCGCTTTCCCTTAATGCAATTCACACAAGTCTCAAAATCAGTAAAATCTAGAGTACTAAGTACTCCATCATCTACCAATCTCTTAATTTTCTAAATGGAGAAATGTCCTAATCTCTGATGCCACAACATAGAGGAATCTTCATTCATAACACAACGTCTCGTGCCAACATTAATATGGATAGCGTCATAAGTGGTATTATTTTGCAAATTAATATAGAAAAAAACATCACATAATGAACCATTCCCAACATACTTAGATTTATAAAATAAACTGAAAGATGTCTGATAAAATGAAAAGGAATAATCAAAAGGTACTAGTCTTGAAATTGAAATTAAGTTAGAAAAACTAGGAACATAAAAAGTCTTTTCCAAATTCAAAACAAAAAAGCACTACTTAAAACTAAATTGCAGATCCCAATAGCCTCCACAGGTGAGCTCATCCTACTTCCTAAATAAATGCATAGTTCACTTCCCACTGGCTTCCTTAGGTTTTCCATACCCTATAGAGTATTCGAAACATGGATTGTAAAATCAGAATCAATCCACCATATATATCAATTTAAAAACAAAATTTCATGTATCCATTTTTCCTTCTTCCTATCCTTTTTTTAGGGCATTTAAAAAATGAACAAGTTCGAATAAAAATGCAGACACGTTGTTCAGTTTGAACCCCACACTTCTAATAGATGCACCCAATTTAGCAAATAAACTGTTTTAAGGAGAGTTGCAAGATAGATATTGTTATATTGTTTTGTGAACAGAAATGTCCAACAAGGATGCTAGCAATTTGATGTAGGATCAAGCTCTCTCTTAAGGTATTTATGTGGAAAAAATATCTTCATTTATAGAATCCGTAACAGATACAGACTAATAAACACAATAAAAGTGAACTTTATTATACATGTTTGAATGAGATCAAACAAAATATAAGGCACTTTGGACCCTTTGGACTTAGATTTTGTTTTTTAATTTTAAATTAAATGTGTTCAAAGGACTCCAAACGCGATGGACAAAGCAGCGGCTCTGACGTAGGCGACAAGACTTGCATTCATCTGTAAAAGGTGAGTAATAATGAAATTAAGATATATATACCTATAGGCATATAATGTCTTATATAATAGTAATGGCAAGAAAGGCAGTTGAGTAACTACCATGGGCCTTCAACCTGGCCAAGGCCCAATAGGGGTCTAGAACAAAAAGTAAAACACGGAAAGCACAAACGATAGGAATACAACAAAGACACAAATACAAGAATGTGTCAAAAATTAAAAATTATAAGAGATGACACAACTATAATATAACATTAAATTTATCTAAAGTTAACATATTTTTTAACCTTTTATTATAATTTTTGTTTTTAATCCTCATTTTTATCTATTTTAGTCCTTTACTTTTTTATAATCCCTACTTTTATAGTTCTTAATTTTTTTTTGTCCTTACTTTAAGTCTCTTAGAAGAATTAAAAGTAAGGAAAAAACAAAGTTTTGAGACTAATAATAAGGATAGAAAAAAAATTAAGAAAAAAAATAAAAAACACCTAGACTAAAAAATAAATTCTAAAAAAATGAAGAACTAAAAAAATAACCTTTCCTAATAATAATAATAATAGTAATTTTAAAAATAAACATAATAAAATACTAAGATTTATCTAATCATCGTGATATTCCGATTAACATTGATATAAAAGTTTCCACATAATATCCAACATGAATATGTACTTGACTTAGTTAACACATCGACACATTATTTTAAAACTTTTAAATTATGAAATAATTATTCTAAAATAATAACGACTAAAAACTATCACTATTTTTATTTTAGTCATATTCGTCTTTTTCAATCCACATCCACCATAACCACAACTCCCACCACCAACACCTAACACACGCACCATCATCATGCCAAGCCGCAAGCATCGCACATGACGATGTCATCGACCGTCGTTACCATGGGATGTCTCCACCACCACCAATTGCAACCCTTGTGGAAGAGGGAATGGATGAATTAGCAATTAAATTTAAACCATAATATGACGTTAAGGCCGACACAAGCAAATAAATGGTTATGGGCAGGGGAACAAGCGGGATACTATTATGTGAATTATCATATTCTATAGGAAATGCAGAATTTTCCCCAACTTTTTGCTTATTTTTATTGGAAAAAATCCAAGTCCCACGTTGGTTAGAGATAGCGTGAAGATAGAGTATATAAGTGAGGGACATCCCTTACCCTATGAGCTAGCTTTTGAGGTTGAGTTAGGTCTAAATTCACATTATAAGATGGTATCAAAGTCTCTCCTAGATACATTAAATGAGTCACCCACTATATTATCCACGCACCAAGTCCAAAGTGCTGGACGTGAAGGGGTGTATTGGGAAAAACTCAAGTCCCACATCGAATAAAGATAGTGCCAATATAGAGTATATAAGTGGGGACAACCGTCACCCTATGAGCTAGCTTTGCGGTTGAGTTAGGTCCAAACTCATATTCTAAGAGTTTTACACTTTTGTGGAAGCTACAATGCCTCCAAAAGTCAAGTTTTTTGTTTGGAGGGAAGCTTTGAAGAAGGTTGCCACTAGGGATAACCTTTGTAAAAGGGGTATCCATGTGTTAAACGATGATTTCAGATGTTCTTTTTGTTTCTAGGTGGGAGAATCGATTAGTCATATCCTCTTTGTGTGTCCTCGAGTACTTATGTTTTGTGACAATGGTATCAGAAGGTAGGAATTATCCTAGCATGCCTATGGTTGGTGGATGATAATTTAGTTAACATATTCCACATCGATCTAAAGAAACAAATCAAAGATGACAGATTGCGTGGTGTACCATTTTTGGAGCATATGACTTCATCATAATGCGTGTCTTTGATGAAGTTGGGTTTGATGAAGTTAAACTCCTGGAGGATAGTTTGTTTTATGCATGGACATGGTTGAAAGGAAAAGTAAAAACCTTTAACTATTATTTCTCACAGTGGATGTGCAACACATGAGCATGCATTTCTGTTGATGTTTAATTCAAAGATATGCAGGTAGAAGGTTATCCTATATATGTAGTTTCTTTCATAGTAGTAACCCAATTTGGTTTTGTCTTTGTTATTGTAGGTGCTTGGTGTTGAAGATAGAATATTCCAATTTGTGCATATTTGATTTTTAATATGGTATTAGAGCCATGACACCCTCCATAAATCATAGTCATGTTTCTTCCGCTGTCACAAGAGTCTCTTTCTTCTTTGCTTTTGTTTTCACCTCTATCGCAGTGAAATTGAGCTTCATCTGATTCTGATTCCCTTTGCTCCTTCTCCTCCTTAACTTTCACCTTCTCCGATTCCTTTACAAATTAGGATTATTATTATCATGAACTCCTTCCTACGTGAATTGACGTACTGTTGTGATGCATCAATGCATTTGTTTTAAAGTCTCCACAAACCCATTTTGAATCCTTTTCACACCTCAGTTTTGAAGCCTCCATGCATGTATCCATTTGAAGGTCATTGAAGTGAAATTCGTTACACTGTTCTAAATCCTTCACAGACCAACCTTGAAGTCTATTTACCTGAATATGTGATTGTTCTTAATCCCTTCCTTATCTCAATTCTCGTTCTACCTCACATAACTGAAACACATGCTATGGACTATCCTGAAACACCTTCTGAACCTATTGTTGACCAAAGCCGTTTCTAAAAGAGTGTTTGAAGAAACAATTAACAAGTTGGACATGATCAATATTCATGCACCAACTTGAGGATATTCATGCACCAACTTAAGGGAAAGTGTTGAAGATAAATTTTGAATTTAAATTATTATTTCTCTTAAATTGTTAAAATAGTTTAAATAAAAAAAAGTTTGAATTATTATTTCCTAATTTGAATTATTATTTCTTAATATTGTGCACAGATTATTAACATTACTTATATAAATATATCTTATTTAAAAGGTTATAGAATGAATAAATGAATAAAAAATTATTATTCAAATTTATATTTCTGATTTTTAACACTTGTGTGGATTAGTGATGTGTGTGGGGTTCAATCCCTATATAAATTGTACTTGTACAGGGTTAGAATCTTATTTTGTGCACTTTCAGGCTATGTACGATGAGATTCTTACCATGATCTTGTATCTGGCAGCTATTTATTGGCTTGTCAGCTGTTTTACTTTTAATTTATGTACTTCTTGTGCCTTATAATATATCTCTTTGTTGGTTGATAAAAAAAAACCTTCACATACACACCCCTCTCGCCAAAAACCAGCACAGACTCATCAACCCCAAAAACTCTACTGCAGTAATGCAATTACCACCTCTGTGAATAACAACAATATACCCTCCACCGCAAACAATAATGCAGGCTAAAAAATTTAAATAATGCAGTTTTATTAAAAAATTACATAAATACTGCTGTTTCAAACCTATATACAAATGTATGGTAGTTAGTGGCGCTTCCTAGAGGCGCGACCGGTGGCGCCAGGACCAGACGTCCTCAGATACGTCGTTGGGAGGCGCAATAGGGTGCCAGTGCCGCCCTGTGGAGGCGTGACCATGTACT
>PYAF01005858.1:2527140-2553629 GCA_007407185.1 Glycine tomentella
AGTACATGGTCACGCCTCCACAGGGCGGCACTGGCACCCTATTGCGCCTCCCAACGACGTATCTGAGGACGTCTGGTCCTGGCGCCACCGGTCGCGCCTCTAGGAAGCGCCACTAACTACCATACATTTGTATATAGGTTTGAAACAGCAGTATTTATGTAATTTTTTAATAAAACTGCATTATTTAAATTTTTTAGCCCAATAATGCAATTACCACCTCCGTGAACAGTAGCAACAAACCAGACAAACCTAAGTATTTTCAGGTTCGAGATCGAGCTAATCACCGCTAAACGAACCAGACCTCGCTGTTCAGGTTCGGGATCAAGCTAATCATCGCATAACGAACCAAATCTCGTTGTTCACGTCTAGGGTCAAGCTATTGTGGTTGGATTTCTGCACATTTAGGTTCTTGTTCAAGTGGGTTAATTTTTTTGGCCCGATGTAATTAGTGGTGTTGTTGTTGGGACATTTGCAGAAGATATGGAATACGGTTTCCTAGTCAATGAAGAGGTTGGTGGCGACAACAACGGAGGTCGGGTTGAGGACTTCGACATATGGGTAGGTTGGTGGAGACCAGTAAGGTACTGCCGGATTTGATGGTGTAGATGTTAGCATAGGAAAAGGACCCGAAGGTGGCTTTGATGTTGGATTTCTTTGCAGTGAAAGGCTAAGAGGGGTAGAAGGAACACCTGCGACACGGGGGAGGACAAAGGCACGATGGAGAAGGAGAAGGGAAGAGAAGAAAACAAGGGATAAATGTGAGAGAAAAAAGGTATGTTAAGGTCAAACAGTAAAGGTAAAGCAAAGAGTCACCATTTTTAATCATTGTTATATTAAATTAATTATTTTAAAATTTAAAAGTTAATAAGATATTAATGTTTTTGACAGAAAATTATAAAAAAGATTAAAATAAAACTCTTTGAATATAAATGACTAAATTTTTTTAAGACTTAATGTATAAAAAACAACAAAAAATACTAAAACATAAGTGACCCAAAGATTCCTATATCCAACAATTCCGAACAGTTTTATATTCCGACAAATTATTTATATACGCAATTAACTAATTTTAAAAAAATATTAAGACGAAACATATTATAAACCACTAGTGTATCAAGTACCAACTATCAAATCAGGAATCTGTCACCCAACATTAAGTGGGTGAAATTAATGTTAATTTACATTGTTCTCGTTCCTGTTCACATACACAAAAATTCTGATTAGTCGCAACACAAATTGTAACAATAAGGTCCCCTTTTTTGAACTACAACATTACGAGATGACAAATTAAAGTATTATGTGGCTACATGCACATTTCAATGTAACCAGCATACTGATTAAACCCTTGTATCCAAGCAGATATAAACAAATTAGAAAATACGTATTCAAAAGTTTCTCTAGTACCTATTTGAAATCCTCAAGAATAAATTACAAGGGCAAATTGTTTCAATTACAATCTAGCTAGTTCTACACTGAATAAACACAACATATTAGTTATTCATACAATTGCTCCCCATAGCACATGACCCCCTCATCAAAAAGCTACTTGAAGGTTTATTATGAATATACTCAATTTCAAATAGTGAACTTTTCTTACCCAACTCTTTCAGTAGTGTGACTACAAAATTTGGAGAAGTATAACCTGTGCTGAAAAATATCTGTTCCACCCACGTCGTTGTCATGAAGCTGATGGATTTATTGATAGAATACCAAAATGTAGAATGAGAAATTATAAGTTATACTTAGTATGCAATATCATCAGCTACAATTGGTGGAACAAATTTGCAATTTTCAAGAGTTTGCTCAAAGATGTGTCCCACTCTCAGCAGCTCTCCCTGCAATTTAATCCCAGCCAAAGGATGATTATGTTGCTCAATGTCACAAATATACAAATATACTCTTGTACATCATCACATGCCACATTTTTCTTCATTATATATGCTATTCCACAAAAGACTCCAATAAGAATATCAGTAAGACCACATTAGTTAACTTTGGCTATATGGTAACTTTCAATCTTGTAATCAAAATCACATTGACAAACAGTATCTTACCTAAAAAATGATGGATATTTTCACACATACACACACAGGAGGAATCACTTGACAGATAATAGAGACTAGAAAATAAAAAAAAAAACCACGTAACCCCATTGCCCGGAGGCTCCACGCTGTGTGCAGGTAAGGGGGAGGGATATTATACGCAGCCTTACCCTTGCATATGCAAAGAGGCTGTTTCCGGATTCGAACCCATGACCAACAGGTCACCAAGACACAACTTTACCGCTGTGCCAGGGCTCGCCCTCCTATAATAGAGACTAGAAAGAAGAAAAAAAAAGAAAGAAAACTATAGGTAACATAGAGAACCCACAGGAAAAGTCAATACCTCATTAAATGCTGCACCAATCATTTGCAGACCAATAGGAAGGCCTGCAGGCCCACCTTCAACAAATCCGCATGGCAAAACCAAGGCAGGAAGTCCGGCTAGATTAACATTTACCTGTAAAATAAAAAGAAAAACCACCAATAAAGAAGGGCAAACAGTATGTTTGATATGTTAATGTACATTAATGAGACCTTAGACGATACACAAGATCAAACTCTTAACCATTGGGTAAGTTATGCTTAATAGTGACTTAATTCCAATAGCAAATTCTCTTGCAGAGCTGCTAGAACTCAAACTACTATAAACTTGGGATATGTTGAGGTAGAACTCATGCAATGCAATTATGCAACCAAACCTGCAGTTAATGGTTGGCAAGATAATCCCTGGATTGGTTTTCACCCATCTAGATTTTCTAAGACATAACCTACAATTTTTGCCAGATCTGACTGCCATCGGTTATGTGGTCAAAGGATTAAAAGCTTTAGTAGCTCAAGTGCTCAAGCTTGAGCTCAGTGGAATTGAAGAAGTTCAATAGTGCAAGTCTAAGGCCTCATCCTAACACTATTTGGTTCACACATAATCAAAACTGCAAGCCAGAAATCTAGCTCAAGAAGAATGAAATGCTCACAGTCATGATGTCGCCTGCATACATAGCCAAAGGATCATTTTTCTTTTCGCCTGCAAATGCCAAAGGCAGTGAAACAATTTGCACTGCAGGCACTAAAGAGCAATAATGCAAAAGCAAAAAGATGTAGATGCTTACCAATTTTATAAGCAGCTGAAGGAGCTGCAGGGGAAATCAAGATGTCATTTTGATTGAGTGCCTCCTTAAAGCTATTCCTAATTATGGTCCTTACCTGTAATAATGCACTCATAAATGTCTTCATTAAAGTCCAAAATCTCAAGAAGATTGTGAAATTAAGACTATACACTTAGAACTTCTTGAAGCAACATGTATTTGCACCAATCATACGAAACTGAATTCATAATTATCAAGACTTAAATCAGACCTATCAAGAGATACATAAAATAGTAGTAGTACCTGCTGTGCACGTTTGTAATATGCATCATAGTAACCAGCTGAAAGAGCATATGTTCCCATCAAAATTCTCATTTTGACCTGAGACAGTTAAAATTGAAAGCTAGATAAAATAGCAATACAGACACATATGAACCATTACCTTTAAACTGGCATATGTAAAGCTACCACACATTTGTAGCCAAATTTGAAATTATGAAGGACTGAAAGGTATGTACCTCAGAACCAAACCCTTTAGCTCGGGAACCTCCATAAAGAGAATCTAGCTCATCAGCATAAACTTGGTTTCCATATCTAAATATATATGAAGGGTTAAAGCCAGGCTAATGGTTATCAACAAAAATGTAGAATGTGGTCAGTTGTGTGTATTTTCAGGGGGAGAGAGATAGGAAAGGGGGTTCAGCCACTGACCTGATACCATCATAGCGAGACAAGTTGGAAGATGATTCAGACACAGCAAGGATATAATAGGCTGGCAACCCAAGGGAAAACGATGGCAGTGACACCTGTAATAAGTTCATAGCAAATGAAAAGGAAATACTGAAAATATAAACTGTAATAATACAAATGTCCAAAGCACCTAAAGAAGTTATCATTCAGAATTATACAAAAAAATGATAAGGACCTCATTCACAGAGCATCCTAATTCCTCAAAATGCAAAGCAGCAGCACGAATTGCAGAAATTACTCCAGCATCAACGCCATCATCAATAGTTTCACGGATCAGACCAACTCTCAGTCCCTTCAAGGGCTTACTTTCCAAGGAGCTCACAGAGTGAAAATGAGATTGAAAGTCAGGTACATCCTGATAAATGAGATTATTTATTATTGAAAAGACATTGGCTTAATAACAAGAAATAAATAAGACTTAAATCTAGTTATTTCAGCAATCACCCATCTTATTGAGAAACAGATTTTACTGAACAATATTATTATCCATTGCCAACAATGAGAAATTGGATGGTTTACAACAGTTATACCAAATATAGTGAAGACCTCAGAGTCCTACCTGCTTACTTGAGGTGGCATCAAATCTATCATGGCCAGCAATTGCATGAAGGAGAATGCCAGTATCAGCAACCGATGAACCAAAGCAGCCAATGGCATCAAGTGATGATGCATACGCCATAAGTCCAAATCTTGAGACACGCCCATATGTTGGCTTCAAACCTACAACACCACAAAAAGATGCTGGCTGCCTCACACTTCCACCAGTGTCACTTCCCAACGATACAACACACTGCCTGGCAGAAACTGCAGCTGCTGATCCACCTGATGATCCTCCTGGCACCCTAGACTCATCCCATGGGTTGACAGTCACCTATTGAATGAACATATGCAGCACCTGAGTAAACCAATTGCAGTTATAAATGGGCGATATAAATAAGAAACTATAAACCAAACAAGAATAAAGGACAGCCAACCCACAGGTAAGGCACAGCCAATACAACCCCACTTTTTTTTCTATCCCTTAAATTATTCAATAACAAAAAGGGAAATAACATAACAGGAATGAAAATTAGCAACATATCGTTGCATGTAATGTTACTAATGTCCATCAAGTCATTCGTTGACAATTTTCATTCCTCATTTTCTCTCCAAAACAAACACTAAAATCCTGCTTTCATAATAGAACAGGCAATCAACATTTCAACTCCTAAAAACTCAAAATAGACAACAACATATAGTCATAAAATTACTTATCCTCACATTCATTGCCAATAATAACACAAACCAGGCATTTCAAATAATCAAATCTGAGAAAATACATTGTCGGAAACACCGAGCATCACACAATGCTCTGACATCACGCAACACCACTCAACACATGCCATGTCAACCATGCAGAATTGCAGATCAATCATCTTGTTAACGTATTGAATCTAAGAATTTAATTAGAATACACAAACAGTGTAAATGTTTTTTACTCTATCATTCAATACTAAATTATTGTGTACAGCAAGATTATTGACATTCATAATAACTAATTTAAAAGTCATATGTAAATTGATTCATAATTAGTTAACTAACTGTAAAAATCTTCCCACTAATTCTAAAAATTAAAAAAAAACTCATCTAAGGATCCATTTGGAACAACTTATTTACAGTTTATTTGAACTTATCTTATGGCAAAAGCGCTAGCGTAAGCATTTGAATAAACTTGTGAAAAAAATAACGGCATGCCTATAAGCTGTTTTAAGCTGATTTCAATAAGCTCTCCATGATAGCTCATGAAAAAATCTTAAAGCTTATATGAAAACATTTTAACTCTTTCTTCTTTGATTATGCATTGAATTATGGATTCAATTGTTAAGCGTTTAATAAATTAAGTTGTTTACCCAGTCGAGCCGAGAGAATGTCTTAATTTTAAAACTTTTAACAATTACTTATCTATCTAACTAACTATCTAGAGCACAGTTTAGCTCAGCTTGAATGTACAATTCAACCTTGAAAATACAACACAATGACTACACTTTAAATTTAACAAAAGCATAACAGTTTTCAAATTAAAAAACTCAAATGCAATTACAAAATTTTCATGTAGAGGCATTTTAGAATGAACGAGTGTATATAAAATTAATTTTTTTTTAAAAAGTGTAGTATTTAGGGGAGAAAGAGAGAGAACCTGAAATGCAGAAGCTTCGGTGGTGCTACCCATTCCAAACTCATCCATATTGGTTTTCCCAACAACAATCCCTCCCAACTCCCTCACTCTCTTCACTGCGGTGGCGTCGAACGGCGCCTTGTACCCCTCCAGGATGCGCGACCCGGCCGTCGACGGCATGTCGGCTGTGCAGATGTTGTCCTTGACGCCCACGAGCACGCCGGCGAGGGGGCCGGGGTCCTCGCCGGCGGCGATTTGGGCGTCGAGGCGGCGCGCGTGGGAGAGGAGGGCAGCGTCGTCGGGGAGGTGGAGGAAGGCGTGGAGGTGGGGCTCGGCGAGGCGGAGGCGCGCGAGGTGGGAGAGGACGAGGTCGGCGGCGGAGGCCCGGCGGGAGAGGAGGGCGTGGCGGATGGATAAAATTTCGGACTTCGGCGGAGGGGAGGGGGTGAGGGAGGCGCGTGATGTGAATGAGTGAGGGTGGCGCGTGAGGCGAGAGAGGGAGCGAGGGGTTTGAAGTGTGGATAGTAGCATTTTTTAATTGAGGAAGAGAAGAAAGGGAAATGGGGAATAAAGGAATGAACTTGTATATGGGAAGTGAGCTAACACCAAGCCACTATCAGTCTATCACCAGCCACTATCAGTCATGGCAGCAGCACAGAAGGGATGGATAGGTTAATGTTTCGGATATCGTTTCTTTCTCTTGTCGAATCCAATTCCTTTTGTAGTTTTGTTACGCCTAAGGCGCGCTAAGATAATGGTAAAAGGATGATAATAGAAGAAAATTTTTCAAAATCAATATTCATTATATCTATACTATAGTAATAAAACTACTTTTTTTTTATGACATGTCAACTTTTGGTGCATTTTCAGCTTTGGACGGTTGCTCGCCAGCTTCCCGTTGCTTCACAGGTTCGGCAACTTCTTCTCGGTTTCTTTCAGGTTCGGATTCTCCACTCCTCACTTTGGACCAAAGCTTCACTTCCTTCATCATATGCTCAGTCTCTCTCTCTCCCCCGTCGCAAATGCTGACATTTTCGCTGAATCCTCACCTAATCTTCTTTCTTCACACGGTTAATCTTCTCTTTCTTTTCTTTCTCTATGTTTCATTGCGCTTTGGCTATGTGGGTATATTTTTTTTTTCTTCAGATGGAATTGGGCGTGGTTTAATGGAAGGGATGAAGCAGCTTGCGTACAACACTGCGGTGAAGCTCATTCTGGCTGCACTCAAACACAACTTCCTTCTCCACCAAATCTTCATGTTCCTCTCCTCACAAAAGGTACGGGAGGTTTAAGTTTGGTTTAAAATTTTAATAGCATTCTTATCTCCATCAGATTTATTTAGGTTTGAGAAAACCCGTGAATAATCTTACCTTATCATTTTCTATAGTTTTAATTTACTTGTATATTTTAAAATAAATTGCATATTAACTGATTAGTTATAAAACAGATTTAGTAATTTGGAAGCACTTTTTTTACACTCTTCTTAATTTTCATATTTATTTCATCTCTATTTTTCTACTTCCTTTTTCCTTTAATGAAGATCTCCATTGAGAGCTTATATCTTGATCAATCCAACGATCCTATATAGCTTGTGCTTAGAATTTTAGTTTTCTATTTTAATTGTGAATTCATGTTCACTTTCTCATCTTTCAGTTTCTGAAATTTATAAGATGTTTGGCAAAATGTGTTTTGCTTATGAAGTGTTTGACAAAATGTCTCATCCAAATTTTTATTGTTTTGTTTATAATCTTTATTGTATATTGCAATAGGTATCATGAGTATGATGAATGACAGGTTAATTTTTGTAGAGGGCAGCTGATTAGGCAAGTTTGAGGTTTTGAGTTGACCATGCTTCTTGGATATTAACATTTTAAGCTTTATACATGAGTTACTGTTATTTGTGAAAAGCTGAAATATTAATTACCAGAATTTTAAAAACACCAAATTGGGGTTCTTCCTTCTGAAATAATAGTAACTGAGCAAGTAATGTTTTAAGTGGAAATAACACATTTCTGATATAATAGTAGACGAATGGGAGTGAGTAGACCATGCTGGCATTTTGGGTAAGTATGATAAATATGATGAATGACAATTGAATCTTCTTAGAGGGCACTTGATTAGCCAAGTTGGAGATTTTGAGTGGAGCATGATTGACAGAAATCCTTATCAACAAATTGGGCTGCTTCTTTTTGAAATAATATTCACTCAGCAAGTAATGGTTTGGCACAAAAATAGCTTCGACTTCAATCATTCAATCTTGATATTGTTAGTATTCGTGTACCAACTAAATCTAATTCAGAGTAAGTCAGCTTTTGACAACAACCAAATGGAAGTGAGTGGACCTTGCTTCTGTATATTAGTAACAGGTGGGAGGTTTTGGTTTAGGTATCATAATTTTCGTATAGTGGAGTACATAATTTGTGTATATTAGTAATGTTGCTCATCCATTTATTCTAACTGCTCCTCTTCCTTCTTCTTTGCTAATGCTGCAGCTCAAGCTTCAAGGAAGTCCTCTTCAAGAGTGACCAACGAGGCTGTTTAGAAGGCTGTGAGTGCTTATTTCAACTTCCCTTTTTGTTAACTTGGATATGTTGGCCTATGATTGTAGCTTCTTCACTATTTTCCTTAATCATGACATCTATCAATTTTGTTCATTTAGAAGAAGCAGTGGATCTCAAGAGGGGCTTCCATGTACAGAGGAGTAACAAGGTCTCATAGGCCAACAAGCACTCGGTATATAATTACAATTTGATTTGTAATATACTAATATTTTTTATATCTTAAAATGAAATTTCTAAATTTTCCCAAACTAAAATCACAACTACAACTGTAATTTAAAATCTGGGTTTTACCACTATAAGAATTTTATACCACCCTAGAATTCTAAACAAGCTTGAAAATAAGCAATTACTACATCTAAACACAAGGTGACAAAAGAAACCACTAATTTTTTACCTAAGGCTTCCAGTACAGTATAATAGAATCATTTAAAGTTGCAATAAAATTGTTCAAACATGTTCCAAGAACAAACCCAAATGTAACTGTCCCACCCCCTTTTATAATTTTTAGAAACTAGAATGAAATTATTTTTTATTAACCAGATCCCCAATTGCCAATATGTACCAGTATGATGGCAGAATGGGCAAGGGCAGCAAAATCTACAAGAATGATCGAAAGAAGTCCCAGGAATTCGAGAGCCTAGTCTCTACCTACCAAAACTAATTCTCACCAGCTAGCTTCCCCTATCATCTCCTGCCTCTATTTATATCAGACAAACTAACTACCCATTATATTTACTATTATTTATTAACTGCCTCTATTTACTATTATTTATTAAATACCATACAATATGATTGTTAAATGCAAAAAAAATATGGTGGCTGAAGCCAAGGGTTCCAATGTTTCAAACTTGGAGCTCCTCAACTTTCCAGGGGGTCACCAGACATTTGAACTTGCCGTGAAGTTCTTTTATGGAATGAATTTTCAGATTACAACATTTAATGTTGCCCGGCTTCAATGTGCAGCAGAGTACCTAGAAATGACAGAAGAATACAAGGAGCAAAACCTCATCTCAAGAACAGATATGCCTGTTGAATGAGATTGTATTTCAAAGTTTTCAGAAGTTAGTGGAAGTGCTATCCACCTGTGAGATGTTACCTCCAGATATAGTGGATGAAATCGAAATATCAAACAGATGCATGGAAGCCATTGCAATGAATGCTTGCAAGGAGCAACTAGTTTCTGGTTTATCTAAATTAGACTGTGATGGTAAATCCAAAGAGCTAAAGGAGGATTGTGTTGCATGGTGGGCTGAAGATCTCTCGGTTTTGAGAATAGATTACTTCCAAAGTGTTATTTGTGCTATGGGAAGAATGGGGGTGAGTTCAGACAGCATTATTGCATCACTGATGCATTATGCTTAATCTTCATTAAAGGGCATTGGAAATTGTCAATTTTGGAATCCATCAAGGACAAACTCAAGTCCAACTAGTGTAGAAAAGGACCAGAGGATAATTGTGGAAACTCTAGTAAGTCTCATGCCAACAGACAAAAGCTCTTCCATTCCATTGACATTTTTGTTTGGCATGTTAAAGATGGCTATCATGTTGGGTGGCACCATTCCCTGTAGGCTTGAGCTTGAAAGAAGGATCGCATTATGGTTGGAAATGGTCTGACTAGATGATCTGCTTATACCATCTGTACAGAGTGGGGACTCCTTATTTGATGTTGATACGGTTCACAGGCTACTGGTGAATTTCTTGCAACGGGTTAAAGACGAAGACACTTACTTTTTATGGGTATGAATCTGACAGGTTTTGTTCTTCTGGCAATAATTCTCTGCTAAAAGTCAGACAACTTATTGATGCTTATTTAGCAGAAATTTCTCCTGATCCTTGCTTAAGTCTACAGAAATTCATTGCTTTGATTGAGATACTTCCTGATTATGCCCGTGTTATCGATGATGGCCTTTATAGAGCTGTGGACATTTATTTGAAGGTAACTTTACTTGAACTATAGGGAAGAAATATCTTTGATTCCAAATTTCTAATAGTTAGGCACTTCCTAGTTAAACCTCATATTCTCAATCATGTAACATGTAACACCCCGGACGTGTTATCATTAATAATATTATAAGCGCGCTAACGACGTTAACTAAACGCGGTGCGGAAGCGATAGAATCGATTTTTCTTGATTACATTATGCATGGAATCTAAACCACATCATAACACATATAAAACAAGCCCCTGTTGATCCAGATGTAACATAAAATAACAACATCCACATAGGCAGATATACAAAACTAAAATAAGACAATTAGGAGGAACCTCATACTATACTTACAACAACAGGGTCTGTACATATACATAACAGATACAAGACCACATCTGTGGTTGTACAACATAAATATGTACAGAACAATAGGTGTACACACACCCTATCCCTACACCGGGAAAACAACCTAGAGATAAAAATAAGAACTCTTCTAGTCTTCATTTGTAGCCCATGACCACTCCAGCACACTCAGCTAGGGCCTCCTGCCCTGTGGTAACTTTTCTCCTCTAGAAGTACCTGAAAATCACAAACCCCACACAGGGTGAGACAGACGTCTCAGAAAGCTCAGGGTTCTGGGAGATCCTCCCTTACCCTGGTTCACCACTAAACACAAACACTTATAACAAACATAACTGGGCCTAGGACATCATCCTGGCCGTCACACATTCCCCAGCTCTCTGGGTACTAACTGGATGCTCTCAGCATCAGAGGTCTCTCACCTCATACTGGCTCTCAAGCCATCTCAGATCAGTCTCATAGAGGTACCATAACATAGTGTCCATCCTAGGACACTTCTCATATCAGAGAGGCACCGCCTCATCACTAAACCAGCATTGCCTGAGTCACCTACTCAGGACTTCACACTCACACATTGCCTGAAGAATCTCTCAACTCAGGACTTCCAAAATCCAGATATGGCTCATCTAAGAGGCCTTAGGCTCTCATCCCCTCGGGATGTCCTCTCTTAGAGATACAACATATCTGTACACCATCTGGCCTGGGCAAGAACGTCCATAAATGGGCAATCACCTCCAGGACTTTCCACAACATGTGCCTGAGGAGTTAATCCACACAGGGAGCACCATCCATCAGGACTTCCATTTCAACTGCCTGGGGAGTAATCCACAACGGGAGCACCGTCCACCAGGACTTCCTCTGCTTGGGGAGTCATCCACAACGGTAGCACCGTCCCACAGGACTTCCTCTGCCTGGGGAGTCATCCACAACGGGAGCACCGTCCCACAGGACTTCCTCTGCCTGGGGAGTCATCCACAACGGGAGCACCGTCCCACAAGACTATCAATCACATGTCTAAGAGAGATCATCTCACACCGGAGGCACTCAATCTCTTAGGACTTCCAAACACTGGCCTGAGAGGGATCATCTCACACAGGAGGCACCCAACCCCTCAGGACTTTCACAGCACTGGCCTGGGAAAACCCTCCAGGACTTAATCACATACACTGGCCTGGGAAAACCCTCCAGGACTCTCAATATCACTGCCTAAGGAGGAACATCCATGTAGGGTAATCCACCTTTAGGACTTTAGTGGAGAGCAGTGGCACCTCCCAAGGAATCTCAGCTATTCCAGGGAGTCCTTAATCTCTTCCTCTGGCTAGGGAACCTCAGCTAGCCTGATACTATTCGAGTATCCTATAGGTTTCATCATTGACCATCTCATGGTCTTTATCTCATCACAAATCATAGAACACTCTCACAGTGTTCATCAATTAGGCCCAAGGCCCTCACACCTGCCACAACAGGTATCTCATTACCTTCCCACCATCTCGGTGTCTATCCTAGGGTTCATCATACATCTCTGGAACGGACTGAGTATCACTCCAAGTACCGTTCATCTAGCCTTTCAGGCTTTAACACACATAATCATCCAAATAGGCCACTTAGGCCTTTCAATCAACAGCATGCCCATAAACAAATGCAAAACAAGCATGGCATGCATCAATCACCCACTTGGGTAGTAAACAAGAGAAAGAGACTAATCCCCAGAACGATGAGCTTACCTGGCAAAGCCATGCTCTGCGGTTCAATCCCAAAACTGTGGGCTACGCCACTGACACCCTCGGTGTCACGCCCTATACAAAGGCACACAAGCAAAATCAATCACCATCCTATCCGTACAAAGCATTTATTTCTAGCAAATCATACGGAAAAGTATAAATTGCTGCATAAAATTCTGCAGATTTTACACCCACTTGGAAAAATCATAAATCCTTGTGGGAAGCTCCTAAAATCACGAGAATTTAGAGACATCAAGATATATCTCTTATCTTTTAAACAAAACTGGATTCATCAAAAACCATGAACCACAACCTCTGCAGCAAACTAAAAATCAGAACTGTCATGCACTAAAATAGTGCTGACAGCAACAGACCAACTCAACCAGCCATCTTTCGAGGACAATCCACACCAGGTTACTCGTCCAAATGAGCTGATATTTTACAGGCATGAAGTTCACATACTTATCTTTCTATAGCCACTGAAAACACTCGATTTGGATCATCCTAGACAGAGTTATGATTTCTTCAAAATAGACCTCTGCAGCAGAAAAATCTGCTAAAAACAGAGTATAACAGCCTGTTATAACTCTGCACCACAATTTCTAGGAGTCTTCAAAAATAGCACGAAAATTCCAGAGTAAACCTAACTCTCTTAGCTTTTAAATGACACCGATTTTACACCATTTGGACATCGATAGCTCCTGCTATGGACAGAACACCAGAACTGCCCAAATAGGTGTTCTTGGCTATCATGAACATGCATGCATGATTTATGCATGAAACACCATATCAGCTCAAAATCAACTTCTACCCACTCCAAATCATGCTTAATAACTGTCTCACCCTCCTAAAACTCAGCATACATCAATCTCACTCCAAACCATAACCCTAACCTCAAGAATCAAGGAGAAATAGAAGGAGATTTCAAACCTTAGAGTTCAATACACCACCATGGAGGGTAGACCAGCACTCTATAACTTTCAATCACGGTTCGGCGGCACCGAACGAAAATGGGCAGGTTCAAAACCCACTCTTCTCTTCAAATCACCAACACCCAAGGCTCAAAACCAACAAAGAACAAATAGAAGGGCTTTCTTTCTTGCTTGCTTTGTGATTTCAACCACTAAACAAGTGGAAATGGCAAGAAGAGAGCTTGGGAGAAAGGAGAAACCAGAAAAGAAGAACAGAGAAGAAAAAATGGGCAGAAAACGTGTTCGGCTGCCTTTTAACAAGAAACAGGGGGTGCGTCCAGTAATTACTAACCACACCCGTACCTCCAACAAAGACCAAACTGCCCTTTCGTAAAACCGTTTAACTACGCAAATATCACCCAAATTACCTTAATTAAATTTAGTGATATTACATAACACTTACCCTCACAAAACTAACCAGTTTGTTATTCATTTGAGTTTAATAGACATCAATGTAACAGTTTTTACACTATCAACTAATCAGAAATCATTTTTTATATTACTTTTAATATATATAAAAGTCAATAAACTTACCTTGAAAGATGATTCATTATTATATGACTTTTTGTGCATATATTATTTATTCCAATCATTTTCCTTCTTCATGTTGATAATAGCTTTTCTTTTCACTCATTGTTCAGGCACATCCAGCACTAACAGAACAGGAATGCAATAAGCTATGCAAGTTGATAGACTACCAGAAGCTGTCTCAAGAAGCATGCAACCATGCAGCCCAGAATGACAGACTTCCACTGCAAATGGGGGTGCAAGCCCTGTACTTCGAGCAGCTGCGTTTGAAGAACACGCTGTCGAGCAATTCGGGATGTCGCAGAGAATAAGCAGACGAGCTGCTACCCATCTTAACACCCCACACATCAATGGCATCATAGCGGGATAGCAACACAATGACTAAAACTACAACTTGGCTGTCCACCCGTTAACCTCATTACACAGTCCCTAGAAGTGTCAAATGCTACTTTGACCAGGGTTTTTTTTCCAGGTTGCTTATATAGCTCATGCTTCCATTATATTATGTTTTGTATTGGCCTTTCTGTTTTAACCTTTTTATTGCATTTAAGTTCAAGAATGTGTTCTACTTTTAATAAGTTGATCAAATACTTTTAATAAGTTTGATATGTTAAAAAATAGTTTAATTATGTTACTTTATTAGTTTGTCTTGAATTATAAGTTATAATCTTTTAGTATGGCCAGCATGCATCTGACACTTGCCACAATGCCATGCATCTTAATTCCATTATGGATTTTTGGGTTGCCACTATTCACCATTGACAACACTGATAACAAGTACAAAAACAAAATTTAAAAAGTAAATACAGTGGGTAGGCAGAGATACAAAGGTTGCCAACCTGACTGTCAGATCAGTGTGTATTCCAACAAGAAGAAAATCTCCAAGATCCCTAGCAAGCCTCAAGATCTATATAACATAAAGGTCAGTTAATAAAAGGTACAATATCTAGTCACATCCATTTAAACAATCTAAATCGTAGTAGCAGCATAGAAGTAAATTATTGCAAGAGTTGGGTATAATTTACCATGGCTCACCCTCCAAAAATAACCTCCATCTAATAACCCAAGATTTATTTTCTAGACAGATATAACAGGCAAATGGCAATAGATTATTGAATAAGAACATCACCAAAAAAGGGATATAAGTTATCTTATGTTTCTCTCTCACTACCCTCCACTTAATTTTGTGAGACTAAGACATTTTGACAGACTAGGTGCTTGTTTGGATTATATTGCTTTGCATTAAAAACAACTATAATAAAAAAGATGCTACTGACCTGACAAAGATTTTGAATAAAAAGCTGTTTTACGTAATGATCAAGCAAAACCAACAGTTAAGCAATAAGGTATGTAAACTATACCTCAACATGTCCAGCATGATAGAGATCAAAAGCACCATCTATATATACAATGTGAGAATCAGGTCCTGGACCCTGGAACAGAAAGCATGAGTAAATTATCGAGTGACATGAAACTTCAAGGAGAGTACTCTGAAGAAGCATTTGATTTTGCACTTAAGTTAGCATTATCATGTACAACCCTCAAACAACAACGTCCATCCATGGAGTAGGTTACCAATATACAAAGAAGAGGCTCTATTCATTTCAAAAGGGAGGAATGCTTCAACTCCAGAAACTCCAGCTGACAATATTTCTAATCCATAAAAGTATAATTATTTGAGATCACTTTTATAATTAGATTTATGGACATTGGTCTGAAAATTTTTAAGAGAATTTTTTGTTCGTGATTTATAAAGGAATTTCGTATTTAGATTCTTTGATCACTTCTATCCTGAAAAGACTTTTATTAATTTCCTGTGATAGTTACTAAAGACCATTACATAAGACTGGTTAATGAAATCTATGCCTTTTTTCTTAGTATAAAATAATCTAAGCCTATTGAATTCCAAACTTCACCATGGATATAGTTCAACTCTGCATAAATACTTTTATTGTTGATCTGATGAATAAAATATCTTTTTTTATGGAATTTTTTTCACTTGAGGCTGCAAGTATATTTCAACCATGCCCTTTTCTTAGCATAAAAGAATCTAATAGAAGGTAATTTGAGGCAATAAAGATTGACACAGGGAACAGGATTGCTTGCAATTTGCATGATAATATCTCAAAAAGGCATTGCTACTAAGTAGAAAGCCCATTTACAAAGATTTCAGTTAAACACCCATTCATTTCAAAATTGAGACAGGTTTTTCAAAAGGTAAGTAATTGATTTGGCGAACTAATTCTGGTTTATCAGAAACACAAATATTAGGTTAAACACCCACATTAGGAATTTTGAAATACAAAAATGGGGGTAGCAATGTCGGAAGCAAGGACCCTCCATTACCTCAACAGCACCATGCGAAATGTGGAAGCAAGTAAAGAACAAGCACAAACAGTGGAGCTTCTTACACCCATACCTGTAAATGACTGCAGAGCTCCTAACGAGATTGTGACGAACGCTTAGAAAGCTTCAATGGTAACCTCGCACAGCATACATGGCAATGGTGTAGTGAAATGGCTCCTTCGTGTACGACTCAGCATGAAACAAGGGCACAAATGTTGGAGGTTATGAGACAGCGGCGCAAAATTGGTCGAATAGAAGTGGAGTGAACAGCTAGGTTAATGCGTTTAATTTTATTATTAAAAAGAAATCAAAGTCGGTTATTATAGAAACCGATTTCGAATAACTGAAGACAACGATGGTTTATACATAATCGCCTTTGTATTTTAGTCAATTACGTCGGTCATTCAAAAAACCGACTTCGTTTCTTTCCTATTGTTCAGATAATTACGGAATTGCCACCGTGTACCATACTAGGTCGGTTTTCTTACAACTGACATAAATTGCCCGTCGTAGAAACCAACTTTTGTAGTAGTGACGAAATGCCACTCAACAACATCTTGGAGGTGGAATTATTTGATGTGTGGGGTATAGACTTCATGGGACTTTTTCCCAAGTCTTTCTCCAATCAATATATATGGGTGGCCGTTGATTACGTCTCCAAATGGGTGGAAGCTGTGGCATTGCCCACTAATGATGCCAGAGTTGTAGCAAACTTCTTGAGAAAGAACATCTTCACTCGTTTTGGGGTTCCAAGAGCAATCATCAGTGATGGAGGCACACATTTCTGCAACAAATACATTGAGAGTTTGCTTACCAAGTATGGGGTCACTCATAAGGTGGCCACGCCCTATCACCCACAAACCAGCGGTCAAGTGGAAGTTTCCAACAGAGAATTAAAGCAGATACTTGAGAAGACCGTCGGAAGTTCAAGAAAGGATTGGTCCAAGAAATTGGATGATGCCTTGTGGGCCTACCGGACAGCTTTTAAGACACCAATAGGTATGTCGCCGTATCAGTTGGTGTATGGCAAATCATGCCATCTTCCGGTAGAACTGGAGCATAAAGCTATGTGGGCCACCAAGTTCCTCAACTTTGAACTCTCCAAGGCGACAGAGAAACGATTGTTGCATCTTAATGAGCTAGATGAGTTCCGACTTGCTGCATATAAGAACGCCAAGCTCTGCAAGGAGAAAACCAAGAAATGGCATGACAAGCACATCCATTCCAAAGAGTTCACACCGGGCCAACAGGTATTATTGTACAACTCGCGATTGCGGCTGTTTCCAAGTAAACTCAAATCCAGATGGTCTGGTCCATTTGTTGTGGTAAAGGTTTTTCCTTATGGCACTGTAGAGATCTCTCCTCTTGACACCAACAGACCTTTCAAGGTCAATGGATGGTGGCTGAAGCCATACCATGGTGGTCCAGTTGATAGGGATGTTGTTGCAATCCCTTTGAGCTCCCTTAATCCTTAGAGGATTAACCGTCAGGCTCACGACGTTAAACAAGCGCTTGTTGAGAGGCAACTCAATTGTGTTTAGGGGTAAGTTTGAATTTGTTTCTTGGATTAGTGTCAATAGTTAGTTTAGCATTTTTCATAAATGGAGTCCATAAGTTTAAAAATTTTCATTCCTTTAGTGTTTATTGCTGTCATTTTGATGTTTCTCATTTATGCATGGTAAGCTAATTCCATTTTGTGTGATTGAGTAAGCGTTCGAGTGTTTTAAGCCGTTAACTTCCAATTCCTACAATTTTGTGCCTGTGTAGAAAGTCTGGCGCCAACAGCGCCAGACTAGCGCCCCTAGCGCCAACCTTTCTGGATCACCGCGCTGATCGAGCCAATGTGGCGCCCTTGGCGCCAACTCTCTGGATACCCGCCCTTCAGGCACGGGACTGGCGCCACCAGCGCCAACTGGGATCTTTGAAGAGACAATTGGAGTTACAGGCGCGGTATTGGCGCCAAGAGTGCCAGAGTCTTTGGATGTCCGCGCTTCTAGCGCGGTGGTGGCGCCACTGGCACTGGCTGGGTTTCAAATTCTATGGATGGCACCAATAGCACCGCGATGGCGCTTGGAGCGCCAGATGCACTGCTTTGTCGCGCCTTTAGCGTGGGAACGGCGCGGCCACGGCGTGATCAGCGCCACACTTACGGTGCCATTTTTCTATTTTATTTAATTCGAATATTCACTTCTCTCTGCCCATTCCTCTCCTCTCCTACAACCTCGCCTCACCTTCTTTCACCAGCACGACCCTCACCCACTACTCCCTCCATTCTCTTGACCGTTCTTAGTGCCTCCATCGTTCCTTTCCTATTGGGGCTCGCAGAGCTTTGCTCCTGGTGGGTGTAAATTTTGCTTGTGCAACCATTTTATTTTGGCAATGGGTCGAGACAAGGTGAGTTGTGTCTTTACCTCCCCTATGTGCTCTGTGTTATCATGTTTAATCTGGGTGGGTTTATTCTCCTCTGCATTCTGGTTTGACATAGCTAGGGTTCTACATTGATCTTTGGTGTAGGGTATGTTATACTTACTGTGTTGCTTGCCATGCCAATTAGTTGATGTGATTGTGAGTAAGGGTTAGGGTTCCATTGAAATTCTAGTGAGCGATGTGTATTTTCACTGCTGCTTGTACACTAGGACAACCTGTGAACAATTTCTGCTGGCCATTGTGGACTATAAAACCCTAACTCATGCGCTGTTGAGTGCTTAGGTCTATACCTAGTTTCTGGTGTATCTGTCTGTCTGCAATTGCATGTGTTTTTGTGATGGGACTTCCTCAGATTAATTGTAATTCTTTGCAACATCGCATAATTGACCATTAATCTAAGTATTCCACATGGTTTGGTATGAGCTGCTATATCCATTAACCTCAAGAATGCTTCCCTTTTCATTGAATTTCGCCTTGTTGCATGAATAAGATCTAGGAATTGTTATTCCTTTTTAGACGCTTGCGGGTTCTAAATGCTTGAGCAGAAAAGTACAGAAGTTACCATACATTCTGTGCTAAAGCACATTGTTGTGAACCTTTAATGTGGACTGTGTTCCTAAACCCACTTGACTGTGGAATAACCCCATCTCAATGACAGGAAAATGGCATGTTGACTTGTTTGTCTGAAAGTGCAAGGTGGTTGACTTTATAATTGTCCTGCATCATGAATGTGTCTAGTTTGAATTGATACACTTGATGTTAAGTTCGGTCTGTAATGTGTGTTATAATTGTTTTGATTTGTTAAATCTGTTTTGCTTGCACTGGATATAAATGCCAAATAAAATCTGGGAATTGTTTTCCAATTTGGTTTACATGCTTCAATTTACATCAGGATTTCTAAGCACAATAGATCATTGCATTCATCTTGTGAAATTGATCAATTCTGAGTATGTTGTGGTAAACAAGGGGACCAGTGCAATTTAGTCTGATTTGCTTACTGCAAAGTTTTTACTTGGAATTGGTCTGAATTGTTGCATCATTGGACTTCAAGCCTGCAATTGTTTTCATTGAACCAAACACTGCTGCATGCATAAATCTTGGAATAGTGTTCAGTTTGTTCCTCACCATTTTGGTCAATTTTCTTTCAAAACTCTGGAACTTATCTGATCGCTATTCCTTCTCAAACTCTAGCTTGTTAGGAAATTGCTATTGGTGAACTTGTGTCAACAAGCATGGTGACTTCAGTTGTGGAAATACTCTTGTGCTGAAATATGACTGGTCTGATGTGTCCTTGTCCTTGAATGCATGTTAAAATCTTGCAGCATAAAGGAACATATCATTGTAGGTATAACCATACTGTAGAGACCAAGCCTGCAACCCGTGCCTAATTAGAATTGCTCACATCATTGTTCAGTATCCTGTTATGAAGTATCTCTGATTTGCTGAGTTTTGATTTGAACTACACTGACATATCACTGATTTGCTTTGTCCTTGCATTGAAATCCTCCAACCAGGAGCTGGTTAATCTGTCATAATTTGTGAATCATATTTAGCATGCCCGCATAGGGAAACACATTGGTGTAGACCCTCATGTTAAGCTGTGTCGGTGATGTAAATTGTGAATTTGATTAGAATACCCTGTGTTACCCATAATATTAGTGTTGTAGATTTGGGGTGACAAACATGTGTTTTAGATGTAATTGAATCTCTGCAACCCCTGTAGATTTGCTGTCACTGTGTTTTTGATCTGTTAGTGCTTCCACAACAACATTTCCTGTTTGATTACATTGAATTTTAGTAGCATTTTGGTATCTACACTTGGGTATGCACATGTGTCTGTAGTGAACATTTTAGCTGCTAACGCATTGTGAAGTGACCTGATTTGTCTTGAGCTGAACATAATTCCCTACATATCATTCTGTGAATCTGGAAACTATTGGAATTCTATTGCAATCTCACCTCAAGCCCTGAGCTTTTGATGGTGCTTATGTACTGAAATATAACTGATTCTCTACTTCAGTGCTTGAATTCTTGTTTTCTGATATAGTGTACACTAAATGAATTCGGCTTCATCAGTCACTTTGGTCAGTGCTTGTAATTTAATTGTTGATATCATTGAGCATGTTGTGCACATCATTGCTGCCTATATGCTTTTAGATAAATCTGGGAAACACCATTTTGGTTGATGTGTGCTTGCCTATCTTGTCTGTGTGGTTGTTGCTCACTCTATGCTGGACTGATACACCGTTGCTTGAACTACTCTGTCCTAAAAATTGAAAACCCCACCATTGGACTGAGTATTCCTAAATGTTATCTGTTGATTTTCCCTGTGCTTTGTCTGATGCTCTGTTGCCTGATACAATATAATTTAAATATGGGAATTGCATGACTTAATGCTACTGCCTATTATGTTTGATAAAACTAAATGAGTGCATTTGGTACATTGCAACTTTCTGTATTTCAGGGTAAGCAGATGGATAAAAGGAAGCAGAAGGCGACCTCAGGGCACACTAACAAGAAGCCCCAGACTTCAGCCTTCGACGATGGCCGCTTCAGATCCAGGGAACATCAGGACCGCTTAGACCAGTGGTTCTTGCCAAAGAAGATCATTCCCGAGCGGATCATAGACTGGGAGATGCTACCAGACGACTTGCTCATCCTGGAGGTCATCCTACGTCGCCAGTGGCAGAAGCTGGTGAGCTTTGCCGAGCCGAGCTCCAGTTCGATCATGAAGGAGTTCCTTGCAAACGTGGACAGAGCGATTGTGGCACGGGAGAGGCGTAGTTGGGTCCGAGGCGTGGTCGTCCCTTTCGACCATGCGTTCATCGAGGACTTCCTGCGCACTTCATTCGACGACCTTCGAAGCTGCGGGTTCATCACCAGGTTCAACAAGATGTAGCCCCTCCCCTGCACCGGCAGGGCGACTTATAGGGATGATATGCCTCCGTTAGCTGATGAGCTACGCAGAGGGATCACCGGTCGCTTCTCCGCTTGGCGGATGAAGACCAGATCCGACTACGTGATCGAGAAGCTCATGAGGAATGAGCTGCACGCTGAGTCAGATTTTTGGCATTTATTTGTCAACTCCACTATCATTCCATCCTCTAACTTGACGGATGTGAATGTAGAGAGGGCCTGCCTCTTGTATGTGCTGCAGAGAGATATCAACCTTGGTATCTCTTATGCTTTATCGGATCACATCCTGCACATGATACAGGATGGTTGGGCCCAATCCTATCTTGCTCACTCTTCCCTCGTCTCCCACCTCTGTATGCACGCGGGCCTTGAGATCCCAGACGACGAGCCCCTGGACGTGCCGCTTGCGTCCACCCTCACACAGAAGACATATCAGGACTCAGTCAGACGCACTCTCCAGGACCAGTTTCTCCGCGCGGCTGACATGACCCCTGAGGAGATGGCTGCTAGGAGCCCGAGGCATGGGCCTCGAGAGGGTTTGGAGCATCCTATGCCCGAGGTCCCGGTCTTTCGCCCGTCACCTCTGCCTCAGCAGCCAGCCGCTTCTTCTCGGCCTTCGCCGATAGCATCACCACCACACCAGGACCCACCTGCTGCATCCAGCCAGACCACTCACCGGGAGCCCATCTTTGAGGACTCCATTACTTATATACAGATGCAACAGCAGATATCCCACCAGACCACTATTATTCAGAGCATCCAGCTTCAGCTCGAGCAGCAGACTCAAATCCTGGATTAGCAGACAGCTGCCTCCCAGAGGATGCAGACCCAACTGGATGAGCAGTCTAGGATGCTCACAGCCCTCTGTCAGCACTTCTCTGTGGATCCCACATCATCACCTTCCCAGCCACTTCCACTTGCATTTGCCCTCCCTTCCCCAGAGACACAGCCTTCTCCCACCGCAGCTGCTGACACCATGGATGAGGATCCGACTCACTGATTCTCCTCGGCCTCGATCTTCATTTATTTTCTACTTTATTTTCATGTCATTTACCTTTTCCGCATTTTACATTCCGTACCTTACATATTTACACACTTTTGGCACCGTCAGTGCGTGCCCGTATATATGACATTTCTGCCATGATTTGATGCAGTTTTATGCATGAGTATGTTTCCTCTTATAACGTGTTATCTGTGTGTGTTTTATGCATCTTAATTGCTGGGGACAACAAGGGGTCTAAATCTGGGAATAGGGGCACATTAATCGAGGAAACACGCGTCTTTTTGTTAATCATGCGTCTTTTTGGTTGAAAATTGAACAGTAGGCAGATGCTTTTTGGACAGATACTTTTTGGATAACAAAATTTTCTTTTGTGAAGTTATACAAATAGTTAACTACAATTTATTTTGCGTCTAATTCTAACCTAATCATAGGTGTATATATTAGACAATTTTGCTAAAGGCATGCATGTCCCGGATTTAGATGTGCTTGATCAGTCAATTGTGAATTAGATTTTGGAAAGCATCGGTGATATGAATCATGAATTGATGTCGTATGAACTTGAACCGAGCGTGTGAATGCTTGTATGAATGAATTCATTTCGAAATGGAATGCATTGTTTGATCTGATATCATCATAAGTCTAGCTTGATACCATAGCCGGTGAGAATTGTGCTTATACAGTTAATTTCTTTTGAGGGATACCTCACTGTGATAGTACACTAGAACTGGATCGGTTTCTCTCTAATACATGCATATGTTGATGTGCTAAAGGCATTTTGTTCTGATAAGCTTGAGCCAAACAACCTTCCTTACAAGTTAAGTCCTTTGCTAACCCCTTTGAGCCTGAAGCCGTCTCTTGTTGATCACCTGATAATACACCAAGCCACAATTCTTACCTTACCTTGGTTGAGATTGAGCTACTAATTGATCTGTGGTTTTGCAGTAAAGAAATACAAGTGTCAAGGTGAATTCAGAAAATTGAAAAAGAATGAAAAACAAAGAATGGCATTCAGTTAAGCTAATTGACAAATGAAAAAGGAAAGAAGTAGCAAGTGAAAGAAAGGAAGAAAAGAAATGAAATTGTGAAAGGAGTAATAGAAAGAGAAAGAGGCAAAGCTTAAAAATGTAGTAAGTTCAATCTCGATGCTTGTTAGTCACTTTCCAGATGCTCCTACCTCTAAGCCAAGCCAAGTTACAACCTTTTTAAGACCTTTTGATCAATGTTGCATGTGTTTATGTTTCTTGCTCTTAGGAACTTGAGAATAGGATCAAGTTTATAGTAATGCTAGAACTGTGGTGGATTGAGAGATGGTAATACCCAAACACTTGAGTGTTGAGTGAATTTTGCATCCGTAAGGGGTATTCAAGTTAGACTTCATTGTTTGATGGATTTGAAAAGCTTTGTATGAAGTTTTGATTTGATTCAGTCATTTGTAGCATTTTAAGCGTAGAGATAGTTTTGTTCAATGTTGATTCTTGAGAATTGATCCATGCTTCATACCTGAACTTTGTTTATTGCTGAGGACAGCAATATCTAAATCTGGGAATTGTTTGATATGCACCTAGCATATAAGGTTTTACCAAGATTTTTAGAGCAAGAATTGAGCATCAAGCATGGATAATTTCCTCTTTGTGTTGTGAATTGAGCTAACATGATAAATTGCCAGGAAAACAGCCACAAGTGCCAAGACTTTGCAAAAATTAGAAGAAAAGAGCCAAGTCTGAAGAAGCTACGGCGCCAAGAGCGCCAGATTTGGCGCCAAGAGCACCGAAAGCACTGGAACCTGGCGCCAAGGGCGCCAATCTCGCGCCTCAAGCTTCAGCAGCTCTGGAAGTTGGCACCAGGAGCGCCGCAAGTTCTGGATACTGGCGCCAAAGGCGCCACAATCGCGCCAAGAGCGCTATGATTTCTGAAGATCCACGCCATCAGCGCCATTTCCCGCGCCAGGAGCGCCGAACTATCTTCCAACCAGCACCAGTAGCGCCAATTCCGCGCTAGCAGTGCCACAGGCTCTGGAACCCGGCGCCAAGAGCGCCAAGCTTGTAACGCCCCATCTAAAACCGGGGTCATTAACCTGTCTTAATTACTATCATTAAAGCTAATCATCAGAGTTAAGCAGTTTGGAAGCATAAGAAAGAGGATGACATCATCAAATGTCACTATCATAGCTTTTATACATCAAAATATGGTGAATATACATAACATCTGTGTATTATACAAAACTGTACATATACATCTCCCCTCAGGTACAAAACAAAACCAAAGGCAAATACAAAATATTAGAGCCACATGCTCTTATCATCTAGCCTAAGGTGTGCAAATCAAAGCTATCCCTGCATAGGCTTCTTGCATTGGGATCTATCAGCCCCTCCTGAGGAATCACCTGCAAAACATAAGCCCCACATACGGGGTGAGATATAAATCTCAGTAAACTCAGGGCCCTTGAAGGTATTTCCTTCCCCTGGTTCACTTCAAACATATACATGAAATAATATATATCCAACCCATCACACATGGATTCAAACATCAACACATCAATCTCACAATCATCAAGGAATCAAAGTCTCAAATCACATTCACCTGTCAACACCCAGGTGATTCAATAACGGCCACAACCGTTCATAACATAAGCAACTACCCGCAGAGGCTACATCTAGGCATATAGGAACATCTCCAAGCAGAAGGCTACATCTATATCCTAGGAACATCTCATGGCAGGTATCCATCACTATCCAGCAGAGGCTACATCTAGATATGTAGGAACATCTCCAAGTAGGAGGCTACATCTACATACTAGGAACATCTCTTGCCAGGATCCCATCAATCTATATGAGGCTACATCTGTATATATTGGAACATCTCCAAGCAGGAGGCTACATCTATATAACAGGAACATCTCATATTCTATCTTCACACAATTGCCTGAGGAGGCTACATCTGCGTACATAGGAACATATCCCGTAGGAGGCTACGTCTATGTAACAGGAACATCTCACATCAGGACTTACTAAATCTCAAGTCATCTATCCTACTACCATAGGATTTCATTCATTTTCAGCACCCACAGTCACACATATAATCAACCACGCCTTTCACAGGCTAAACAGATCATCATCATGCATATCAAGCTCATACTACCATCTCACATTCAAATTCAACAGTTCATCAGACTTATCATAAGTCGGGCAACTCATAACCATGAATATAGTCTCCCGTCACAGGATCCAACTTACATTTCAACATATTAAATCAATACATATCATTCCCTATCACAGGGTGCAATCACATTATCAACATCTCAAAGCCATGCATATCCATTCAACAGTCAATCACACAGTATACAATTCATATATATATGTAATTATTCCCAAGGGGACCATTACTCCATCAAGAGCATGGTGGAACACAGCAAAGAACATACACACAAGGACCAAGAGCTTACCTGCTCTAAGTAAAGCACCGACTTCCCCGATATCGTGGCTACCACCACCAGAGATGTCAGGCTCACGTCCTACATAAGCAAACACATAGCGTATAAGCAACGGTCCTAAGCCGTTAGAACGAAAGGAACTACAATCCCTTTTCACAGAACTCATAGCTAATCACTTCACAAGTGATTCTCAGACCCTCACTAGGATCCTTCTCGGCCTAACCAAGGCCCCAGAGTCTCTCCTAAGACTCTGCTTAGGCTAACACA
>PYAF01005858.1:2582504-2594278 GCA_007407185.1 Glycine tomentella
GTCATGCCCAATTCTGGGCGTGACCAGTTGCCCCATATTTGTAAATAGTTTGTCTGTTGCCCCATATTGGTAATTTTTTATTTTTTTTGTATTTTATTGGTTTTTTTGCCTACTATTATGAAGTATTTATTGACTTTGTTAATGACTAATATTCATCAATAAACATAGTTGACCACTTTTGATGGATCTCCCTTCCCAATTACAATTTTTTTTCATCCACAAAACTCAAACCCAAAACATTGCTTTAGGGAATCGAACTCACCACTCAAACCAACGACTTATTGATAGATTGAGTTTATAATTGAAGAATGAGTTTAAGTCTAATTTTTTTTTACAAAAAGAAACTTTTAAGTAACTTTTGTGTTACATCTAAAATTTTATATTAGATTTAACTATTAATTTATTTAAAAAAAACATATTTAAACATACTCCTTTCTTCTCAAATATAAGAAAAAAATTGATTTACGCTAGTTAAGAAAGTTAGTTAACCATATTTAATTACACCAATATCAATTAAAAATTAATTTTTCCCTAACTTATCCTTCATTGGAACTTGGTATTAGATACGAATAAAAATGAGTTATTGGAACTAAAACTTCAATTAAATGAAGAGTATTCTAGAGATAATAACATAGAATGAAGTGAAGTTAATTGAAATTTCTTATATTTAAGACTAGAGTAGTACATTATTTTGAAATTAATCTTTATGAAATTTAATTTTGTAAACATGATTGTTGAAGATAAGAAAGAAGACTTACTCACACTCTATTATATCATCAATTAATGCTTTTACATGATAACAAAGGCTAAATAAAAAAATTTAAATTTTACAAGAACTAAAAAAACAAAAAAAAAACCCTTAAAGGACTAAAATCGAAAGCATCACATTTTATAGGATCAAAAATTTATTTAAGTTATTTTTTTGTTTACAAATAGAAGTAATAGTTTGGAGTAGGAGTATTCATAAATTGGTATAATTCGATAAACATTGAAAAAACAAGAAATCAAAAATCGAACGAATTGAAAAATTGAAAAACTATTTTTTTTTAATAAATTCGGTCGGATTTTGAATTTGAATTTAAAAATTGATCCAATCTAAATTAAACTTATATATATTCATAAATTTACAATACCGAACGAATTAAAAAAGTGAAATACTATTTTTTATTTCTCATATATTTGTAAATTTATATATCTTATACCTATTTATGAAAATATGTTAAATTAAACATAATTTGTTACTAACTATTTGAGTTAAGATGCATAAACATAATTATCAAGTAGTGTAAATTTATTTTTGACATAGAATATATTTAATAAAAAGTTATACTATTATTGGTTACATAATAACATTTAAATAAGACATTTAATATTCTAAATTATTTATATTATATTTATTATATATTGGATCATTTATTTATTTTTCAATTAAATAAAAATAAGATTAAATCTAAAAATTCATCCAATCCAAACCATTATAAATTAAATCAGATAAAATTGAATTAAAAATTCAAATCAAACCCATTCAACTACAAATTAAGAAAATTAAAATAACTAGATCGAATGATTTTTCTTCATAATCAATCAAATACACTCAGCAAACATTCCTAGTTTTGACCAAATAAACGCCATCTATTATTTTCACTTCAGTTGCAATCAAATGTGCAATTATTAAGTAAAAAACTAATAAGCCTGTCCATTAATTTCAGTCATTCTTTTTTTTTTTGTCACTTTAAAATAAGTGAGCGTGTTGCTGGTGTCCTTTATATTTTATTTGCTTTCGTATTTCCTTGCCTTTTACATCCCTCAACTTGATACAACATCTCATATAGGTACACACAGAACAGAGCAATGAAGCTGTTCCGTTCAGGAAGGACGGATGTGTTTCCAACAGAGATTCGTTGGAAACTTTGCTATGGGATCGAACTCTTTCTCTCTCCTGAAGATGTCTATGGTTGAAGAACACCTCAGGGAAGAAGATCACACTTGTAGGGAGGAACACCACAATTTGGACATGGGGTGTGTGCAAGGTGTGTATTGAAAAGAGAGAGTCAGAAAAGTGTGTGTGTCTTATGAATACCTGGAGGGCCGTATTTATATTGTGAATTATGGGCCTTGAGTCATGGCTTGTAGATAATCTATTTTAAGAAGATAATAATAGAAGATAATGAACAATTATCTTAGCAGGAATTAGAATTATCACGTACCTGGTAGATAAGATATGATTGTCTTTCAAATATTTGAATTGATAGGATGATATATTCTGATGATTATCTTGTTGCCGTTGATAACAGATTTGACGGAGATTTAGATATTTGAATTACTAGGAGAGGATATTTCTTATCCGTAACAGATGCCCCTCAGCCTGGCCATCAAGTATTCTTGGTGGCCGGGATGCATAATGGGACCGACTAAGCTTTGAACAGATCTCATAAGAGTGACGCTGACCTCATGTAGGAATGACCTTGTATGAATGATGTCGACCTCGTATTGGGCCGACCTTGTATGTGGGGTCCGAGCCGAGGTAGTCGATATCTGAGGTAAGGTTCTAATGAGTCATTTTTGTTAGTTGTTGTGGTTGAGGTGAATGAATCACTCTGGTTGATTGTAGTGGCCGAGGTGAATGAATGACCTTGGTTTTATATTTTCTTTATATTCGGGTTTCTGGTTTTATTCGGCAGAGATGACCGTTTGGTGTCGGGACCTCGGACCTTGGTTCTGTTTTTCGTGAAGCATTGAGTTTCGACTTCGTATAAGGCCAACCTCGTATAGTGATTCCGACCTCGCGTGGGGTCGACCTCGTGTGGAGCCGACCCCGTGTGGAGAATCCGAACTGAGGTAGTCGATATCCGAGGAAAGGTTTGCCGAGGTGATCGATGTCCGAGTTCGCCTTTGCCCCTTGCCGAGGTGATTGATGTCCGAGTTCGCTTTTGCCCCTTTCTCATTGCATTTTATTCTGGTGTTTTATTTGCTCTTTGCTTCTGCGTCTTTTGCATACTCTTTCTCTTTTGCGTATCGTGGCTCCAATTGTCGAGCGTCTATTTGGCCGAGACCATTGGTCGGGCTTTAGACATATTTGGCCGGGACCACTGGTCGGGCTCTTAACATATTTGGCCGGGAACATTGGTCGGGCCTCAGACATATTTGGCCGGGACCACTGGTCGGGCTCTAAACATATTTGGCCGGGACCATTGGTCGGACCTTTAGATGTATTTGGCCGGGACCACTGGTCGGGCTCTAAACATATTTGGTCGGGACCATTGGTCGGGCCTTGAGATGTCGTTCCGAGATCTTTGTCCCGTCTTAGCAACTGTTAACGTATTTGTAACATCATTTAAGTGTAATTCTTTCGGCCAACCCGATGATTCACCCATGATAGTTACGTCAGCTTGATCAGGGCCAAGATAATACGAAACAGCGACTAAGCATTCAAATCTGTGTACAGTAATTTTCCTTATAACAAGGATTTTATTAAATTTCTTCGAAGATTACATGATTTTCATGATCTCAATGACTGATCTGCGCAGGTTCTACATCCCCGGATCAACTAATGAGAAACATGTGATAAATCTATTGATTTGGTCTCCCATGACCCCAATGACGGGCTTGATGGCCAACTAAAGGGGAACACACGGTGAGACAATAATCCATGATCCCTATGACGGGCTCAATAGCCAATTAAAGGGAAACACATGGTGTCCATGATTCTGATGACGGACTTGAGGCCAACTAAAGGGAAACACATGGTGGAATTCCATGATCCCAATGACGGACCTTAAGCCAACTAAAGGAAAACACATGGACCTTCTCGGCTGCACATTGTCAGCTATAATATTTCTTTAGCTTGTCTGCATTCCAAGTTCGTTTGACTCGTTTGCCGTCCAATGTCTTCAGTAAGTATGCTCGTCCAAGATTTTGGACAAGTCGGTATGGTCCTTTCCGACTTGTTGCTAACTTTCCTTGAACCTCGGTCGGTCTCTTACCGACATTACTTGAGGTATTTCTTTCGTTGTTCGTCTGTGTTGCCTCCTTCTCCTATTCCCCCCGTGATGATGTTGCATTCGAACTCGGGCTCTGAGAACTCTTTGTCTTTCTTGCTCTTCCTGTCATCTCGTTGCTCATTCTCTTGCTGGGCTTTTCTCTTGACGTGGTGCCCTTGAGTTCGGATCACGTACTGTCGCAATTTGCCTTCTCGCACAAACTTTTCTATAGCATCTTGGAGCTCCCAGCACTGGTCGGTCGTATGGCCCGATCCATTGTGAAAATCACTATACCGGGAATAGTCCAGTCCTTGTTTCCTTACTATCGGAGGAGGTCGGTTGACTTTCCTCATGTCGGTGAAGGCGACCTCCTTCCATATTTGGCCACGTGAGATGGTCAACGGAGCGTAATTGTGATATTTCAACTCGTACTTCCCGGGCCTGGAGTGAGCGTCGGAACTGCTCCGTGGTGGTTGGCCTACCGGGGTATTTGCTGGATGTCGGCTGGACGGTCCGACCTGGGGATTCTCCTGTCGTCGATTCCAAGGCGAGGAGGGTTCTCTGTTTTCCCTCGGATCCGAGTTCGCGATCTCCATTTGTTCTAACTCCAAATATTTTTTAGCTTGGACTCTGAACTCATTTAATGATCTCACAGGATCTTTATAAATAGATTTGGCGAGGCGGGACGTTCCGTTGAGCCCGGCGGAAATGAGATGGACGTGTACTTTTTCCCCTAGGCCTTGAACTTGTAGTGCGGTCCTTGAACTGATCCAGGTAACTTTGCAATGTTTCTCCAGGCTACTGGAGTATCTTGCCTAGAGTGAATTCTGACTTCGGCTGTTTCTTGCTGGTTGCAAAGTTCAGCAAGAATTTTTGGCCAAAGTCTTCAAAGTTGTGGATGGACCTCGGTGGCAGGGAGTGGAACCAGGTCTGGGCCGCTCCGGTGAGAGTGGTAGCAAAAACACGTGAGATGATGGGCTCATCGATGCCCCTCACGCACATCTGCATGTCAAATTCGTCGATGTGCACTTGGGGGTCTTGGCTTCCATCATATTTGGACAAGAATGAGCCGTCGAAATCTTCTAAAAATTGTGCTTTCACTATTCGATAGACGAACGGGCTGTTATTCTGATGACCTCGACTATACTTCCTCCGATATACACCGTCGACTGCTTTTGGGCGGCGCGTGACTCCCGCGGTCGGTCTCCCTTCCTCGTGGTTTGGTGGAATGTTCGTCGAAGGGTGGAGCGTTTCGTTATGGGAACGAGATGCCTGCCCCTGGTCGGACTGATACATCGGTTCCCTATTGCCGGTCTCGGCAGTTCGGGTCGGTGGTTCTGGCCTTTGTCTTCTAGCGTGTCCTGTTGCAGCATGGGGTTTGCTCGGTTCTAGCATTGCGCTCCCGATGGTCGGTATTTTGCCGACGTTCTTCCTCTCTTCTCTTGTTACTGCGTTCTTCTAATTGAGTGATTAGTCGCTGGATGTCCTCCTGCCACTGAAGTTCGTAACGTTTCTCCAGGTTCTCCGTCCGAGCCAACAGAGACTGGAGGGCATTCTGGATGAAGCGTTGAGAGTTTCCTGGGTCTTCTTCCTGTCGTGGGCTGGTCGGTGCGTGTGCCGTCGGCCTTGACGAGGCAGTGTGGGAGAGTGTATCCTCCACACCCACGTTCTCCGGAATCGCATTTCTGGGTGGTTCTTCACGCCCAGCCATCTGATGCCTTCTGGTATTAGCCATTGTGAGTTGGTGGGATTCGAAATTTATCGTTTCCCACAGACGGCGCCAATGTTCCGTTCAGGAAGGACGAATGTGTTTCCAACAGAGATTCGTTGGAAACTTTGCTATGGGATCGAACTCTCTCTCTCTCCTGAAGATGTCTATGGTTGAAGAACACCTCAGGGAAGAAGATCACACTTGCAGGGAGGAACACCACAATTTGGACGTGGGGTGTGTGCAAGGTATGTATTGAAAAGAGAGAGTCAGAAAAGTGTGTGTGTCTTGTGAATACCTGGAGAGCCGTATTTATATTGTGAATTATGGGCCTTGAGCCATGGCTTGTAGATAATCTATTTTAAGAAGATAATAACAGAAGATAATGAACAATTATCTTAGCAGGAATTAGAATTATCACGTACCTGGTAGATGAGATATGATTGTCTTTCAAATATTTGAATTGATAGGATGATATATTCTGATGATTATCTTGTTGCCGTTGATAACAGATTTGACGGAGATTTAGATATTTGAATTACTAGGAGAGGATATTTCTTATCCGTAACAGAAGCATTAGTACCCACATCAATATCTCAAAAATGGTGACCATAAAAGCTTCTCATACTGTGGTTCCAAATCAACCAACACCCCAAGGTCGATTATGGCTATCTAATAGTGACCAAACCGCACGCCCAGCCCACACACCAAACCTTTACATCTACAAAGCAAAACACAACACCATCGAATATGACATTGAGAAAATGATAGACTCTCTTAGCAAGATTTTGGTGCACTACTATCCAGTAGCTGGCAGATTAAGCGTAACAGAAAGTGGTCGAATGGAAGTGGATTGCAACGCAAAGGGAGTGACATTGATCGAAGCCGAAACCGTGAAAACATTTGGTGATTTTGGAGACTTCACACGCTCAGACTCCATCAAGGAAGAACTTGTTCCAGTGATTGATTATCACTCTCAACCTATAGAAGAGATTCCTTTGGTATTAGTCCAAGTAACAAGATTCAAAGGTGACCGACAACAACAAGGCCTTGCCGTTGCAGTGGTTTTTTCCCATCCTGTGGCTGATGGGTCTGCTTGGATTCACTTCATCAACACATGGGCAAAGGTCAATAGAGGAGACATGTTAGATCTTAATGACATGCCATGTCTAGATAGAACTATACTCAAATCATCGTCGTCATCGCCAGCGCGCATTGATCACCCCGAATTGAAGCCTCTACCATTTATACTAGGCAAATCTGACAGCACTGAAGAGCAAAATAAGAAGACAACAGCTGCTGTATTAAAACTCACATCAAAACAAGTGGAGATGTTGAGGAAAAAGGTTAATAAAAATGAAAACCTATCAACAAAAGAAGGGTCAAGATCAAGACCTTGTAGCAGATTTGAAGCTGTGGCTGCACACATATGGAGATGTGCATGCAAGGCTCGTAAACTAGATCGTAATCAACCAACTCTTGCTCTGTTCAACGCCGATTTTCGCAATAGACTAACTCCTCCACTCCCGAGGGATTATTTTGGGAATGCATAGGCGGCGACAGTGACACCGGAATGTTATGCTGGAGAAATCACATCGAAACCATTGAGCTACGCCGCCCAGAAAATGAGAGAAGCAGTTGAAATGCTCAAGGAAGAATATATAAGTTCGCAGTTAGATATTGTGTTGGGCGAGGAGCAATTGGAGTCCATAAAGGGTTTGTTCTCGAGACAAGGAGAGTGTAGGAATGCCCCTTTTGCAGGGAACCCTAACCTTCAAATCATGAGCTGGATAAGCATTCCACTGTATGAAGCAGATTTTGGGTGGGGAAAGCCTGAGCATTTTGTTCTGGGATATGTGTGTCTGTTTGACAGGGGGATTATTATTCGAGGTCCAGAAAATGATGGTTCTGTGATTGTGATCATGTATTTCCAGATATCACATATGCAACTCTTTAAGAAATTCTTCTATGAGGATGTATTCACTTCGGCTTGGGAGAGAGATTTTGGAGGGGAAGGAAGGGAAGGGAAAGGTATGTAGAGATCTCTCCTTGTTTGGGAGTTTTAATTTTTGAGGAAAAGGATTTGAGGATTTTCAAAACTCCTCTAAAATCCTCTAAAGCCTTAAAATTGATGTCCCCTCTATTTGGGGGATTTTTAGAAGGAAAAGTAACTAAAATTATTATCTTATACCAACAGTGTTAATAAAATTACTATCCTACCCTAGTCAGTATAAAATATAGAATGTATTAATTTTTTAATAAGGAAAAAATTATAAAAATTTATTATTAACTCTCTATTTCCCTCTCTTAATATATTTTTAACTCCCAAACAAAGAGAAGGAAATTTCCCTCATTTTCCTCCTTTTCCTTCCCCTCCCTTCCCCTTGAATCTCTTTCCTTCCCTTCCCCTCCTAACTCCCAAACAAAGTCTTCAAGGTTGTAATTCGTGGTTGTTGCAGACTGATCTATAAGGATCAATGCTGATTCACATCAAGCTTCTTTTGTGTTATAATAAATGGATGGGTTCATTATGTTTTTTCCCGTAAATTTTGCATAAATGTTTCTTAAATAATTCTGTGTTTTTGGTTCTAATATTTTCATGTAGGATTTTTTTTAATAAATAAAAATCAAAGGCAGTACCAAAAAATTTATAACACTCACACACTTTAATCAATTATGTTAGACATATTTGGTTCGTTTAGAGGGATGTCTAAAATCTATTTTAAATTACACTGCTCTAAAACTAAACTGAATTAAACTTAAAAACTGAATTGTTTTATGAAAGCTAACCTGGAACTGTTTCTTAAGTTCAGTTCTATAAAACTAAGGTGCTAATAAAAATAGAATTTGGTGCACTAAAACTAAACTGTTAATAACAGCCTGCTTTCATGCGGTCCCTGCTACAAACAACGTGGTTCGTTGCTTAAAATTTAGAATTGTATAATGTCCTTTAATAGGATATAAGTTCACCATAGAGACCTCAAAAATGAATAACTGAAATTGATATTTGTGTAATAATCTATGGTGGGGTTTGAGGCAAATAAATTCAAGCCGAGATGGGTATATAGATGATAAAGCAACAGATTAGGACACGTTGCAGTAGCCTTGAGAAATTTTGTTCCATTCATTGTCAAGCAATGTTGTCAATGATTCTATCCACAATTCTCTTTCCTTCGATATGGTTGACTTTACCATGGCAACAAGAATCGCAACGAGGCAATGTAATTAATTGAAGTCAGAAATGCAGAATATGGAAAGGTGTATCGGTATGAGGAAAAAGACCATGGGAAAAATTTGCAGCAGAGACCAGATCAGCTCGGAGAAAAAAAAGACGAAATAATTAGAGGCAGTATACAATACGTAAATGACAAAAAAAATAAAAATAAAAGAAGTGGAAGACTTTTTGTTTTTTTTTTTTTGGTACAGTAGGAAAAACTAAAGCTAGACTATTGACAAAAACTAAAGCAAATGATGTGGCTTGTCTGAGGTGATCTTCCTATTGTGCTATTGACAACAAATCAAATCCTAAAGCAAATAAATCCCATCAAAAGATTTACTCCATTCTTGTGATTCCGAGTTGCTCCACGAGCCCCAGCCCTGCAAGGATTTTATTTTATTTTTTTATCCGCAAATAAAATATTTTAATATAAGTAGGTATGAGGGGTATCACAACCCATATACAAGATAAAAAGAAAAGACTCAAAACTGAGACTAAACCATCCCCTAGTTAGAATAAATTTATATTCACCCAACACATAAATGCATACTAACGACGGTATGAAACACGCGACCAAAAATCATTCACCCACCTATCTAATTGTACCTATCTTATACAGACTCATAAACACCTTCAAAGGTCCTTTACAAAAGAAATAATTAAATGCACCACACTTTCACGCAGCTTGATAGGAAAGAAGCTACAAAGCAAGATATTATAAATGAAAGGTCTAAAAGGATGATTATTTCACCAAAGCATCATCTAGAAGACTATGTCTAATCAATTCTGTTAGGAAAATGTCGTGTTGGCACTACAGTATTGGGTGTTCTAGATTATAGGAATATAATTTGTCTGTCATTATATTTTGTTATTGCTATTATTGTAGTACAACATCTTTTTGTTATTTGCTAGCTTATGACATCATTATATACTATAAGTATAGCTACTATAAGGAGTAAAAGGCACTAGAAATAATATTCATTTTTTCTTACCTTGTGTTCTGTAAGGACTCTCATTTCTGTGTCTTCATGAGATGTTTTAGTCTAGAATTGATGGTTAGCAGGTGAAAATAGCAGAATTAAGCCGAACAGAAGGTACCGTGCCAACAAGCCTATGTACTACCGGGGGTACATAGGCTAATTATACATGTGGCGCTAAGAGCGCCACAGGTGCTGGAAACTGGCGCCAAGAGCGCCAGAGTGGCACCAAGAGCACCATAGGTGCTGAAAACTGGTGCCAAGAGTGTCGGAGTGGCGCCAGGGGCGCCAGATGCACTGGACTTTGGAGCCATCAGCGCCAAGGTGGCGCCAAGGGCGCCGTATGTCGGTCAGGGGCACTATATAAGGCCAAAAACGCGAAAAAGATGGGAAAATGAGCTTCTTCTTCCTCCTTGGACCTTCAACCTCCATTAATGGCTGTTCCAAGCTTTTTGGGACCCTATGTCTAGGCCTAATCACCTCCCTATGACCTTTAATCCCTAGAGAAACCTTTGAAAGCTTAAATCCTTCAATTTCTGCTCTTGAAAAACCCCTTTGAGTGAGGAGTGATTTCTCAGAGGAAACACTCAGAGAACTTGAGATTGGCGAGGACCCACAACGTATAAAGGACGCTAGAGCTTGAGGAAGCTGTCCTGAGGTCTTTTGAGTCGTCATTGAGGTAAGATACTCAAGTTTCTCCGTTTAATTTTGATCCTGGGGGTTTTTATGAATAGTGACCCATATGAGCTAGGGCTAGAATTAGCCCAGGGTCCTGTTGAGAGATGTGTTCAGAGCGATGAATTGATGAAGGAATAGCTTTCAGTTTTTGATTTAGATAACTTTGGATTTTGGCTCTGTGGTGGCATGTGTAAATTATGTTGAGTCACTTGATATGAGACATGCCAGAGCCTTACTGATGGGCTTGTTGCTCCTGAGAGGGCCAGGGTAACGGTGTCCTGTGATGTGAACCGTTCAAGCCCAAGAAACCCTGAGAGTTTGGGTTGAGAGAGCTTTGATGCTCACTGGTGATGGCTTGGTTTGAGTCTGGAATGACTCTGCAGCCATGGTTGATCTGTGATAGACCACTGAGAGTCTATGGAAAAGCTTGTGATGGATGAGCCTGATGAACCTTAGAGTAGTTGACTCGGGTTGAGGGAAAGAACTGCGGTTCCTTCCCAGAGGCAGTGGATGACTGCTTGATGAGCTTAGGCATTATTGTATGCTTGAATGGTCTGTGATGTGTGTTTGTATGCCTTGGTAGGGCTTGACATAGTGGGTGTCAGAGGAGCAGACCATCAGTGGAGGCTAGAGCTAAGAGGCACGGCTAGCCAGGTAAGCTCATCATTCTGGGGATTAGCCTTTTCTCTTGTTTACCACCCAAGTGGGTGACGAATGCATGCCTTGCTTGATTATATATATATATATATATATATATATATATATATATATATATATATTATGCATGCTATGGAATGAAAGGCCAAAGTGGCCTATTTGATTAATTATATGTGTTGGAAGCCGGAAGGGCTTTAAGAACGGTACTTAGAGTGGAACTCAGACCGTTCTAGAAAGATGAACCCTAGGATAGACACTGAAACAGTGTGAGGGTTATGAGACACCTGATATGGCAGGTGTGAGGCTGTGGCCCTTTTGAGAGAATGCAGATTATGAGATGGTCTGTGATGGAACCTAGAGGATACTGGATGAGTATCAGGCTAGTTGAGGTTCCCTAGCTAGAGGTAGAGTTTGAGGACTCCCTGGAATAGCTGAGATTCCTTGGGAGGTGCCACTGCTCTCCACCTAAGTCCTAAGGACAGATGGAACTGTGTGAATGTTCCTCCTTAGGCAAAGATGTTGGAAGTCCTGAGTGATTATCCTCAGGCCAGTGTGTG
>PYAF01005858.1:2594378-2630306 GCA_007407185.1 Glycine tomentella
AGGGCCTCTTAGATGAGCCATATCTATATTCTCAAAGTCCTGAGTGGAGGGATCTCCTCAGGCAATGTTTGTGTGGTTAGAGGCGGTGCCTCTCTGGTATGGAAAGTGTCTAGTGAGAGACACTATGATAGGTACCTCTGTGAGATGTCTGTGAGACAGGCTATGAGAGCCTAGATGAGATATTGATGCCATGATGATGACTTTGATCTCTGATGGATGGCTGTGAGAGCCATGACGAGGTTGAGAACGTCTGATGCTGAAAGCATCTAGTTATGACCCAGAGAGCTGGGATATGTGAAAGCTAGGATGATTTCCTCAACTCTATTTATATGTTTGGTTTATGCTTGGTGGTGAACCATGGTTAGGGAGGATTTCCAGAACCCTGAGTTTACTGAGACGTTTGTCTCACCCTGTGTGGGGTTTGTGATTTTCAGGTGTTTCTTGAGGAGAGGAGCTACCTCAGGGCAGGAGGCCCTAGTGACCTGATAGGCTGGATGGGAGGCTGCAGTAGAAGACCAGAGCAGAACTTCAAGTGTTGAAGCTGGTCTTATATCTGTGTAATTGTAGGGTATGTGTATATCCATTTCTTGTACATATTATAATGTATGACCCAGCTGTGGTCTTGTTTTTGAGCATGTATATGTACAGATGATGAGGATGTATATATGTATGTTTCCTCCTGATCGTCTCTGTATGATTATGTTGTGTATCTGCCTATAGTGTTATGTTTTATCTGGATCAGCAGGGGCATGTTTTATGTTCTTTTTATATATGGTTTTTATATTCCATTCATAATGTAATCAAGATAAACGATTCTATCGCTTCCGCACCGCGCTTAGTTAACGCTGATAGCGTGTTATGTATATCATTGATGATAACATGCCGGAGACGTTCGAGGTGTTACATGCTCGGAGGCCCTTAGTCCTTGAATTCTAGGAATTCTGTTCTGTGATCTTAACATGTTGGTGCTATCATTGAGCTCTATGGTTGACTCCACTCATTCAAATTCGAACCTTGATCGCTTGGAAGAGGCTATTGCAAATCTCACCACCAATCAGCTAAACCTGACCACCACTCAACACACTATGTCCACCAAACTAGATGAACTTTTACAGAAAATAGCTCACCTCGAAACCAACCCAGTTCCCCACCTACACTCACCCAATACCTCTGCCACCGCCTAACCCTGCAATTTTCATGAACGCCTTACCATTGCTTCCTTTTACATGGAAGTCCAAGCCTTGGCTTGGTTTCAGTGGATTACCCACAATGGTCAGATTTCATCATGGCTCAATTTTTTACAGGTTTTGGAGGCTTGCTTTGCTTCGTCACAATATGAGGATCCTAAAGGGGTTCTGTTTAAGTTGACCCAGCTAGGTTCTGTCAGCGACTATCTCTCTGAGTTCAAGTCACTCTCAAATCGTATCATTGGCCTACCTCCTCCTTTTCTCTTAAGTTGCTTCATCTTTGGCTTAAACCCCGAGATATGACGTGAGGTTCAGGCCTTACAACCCATGTCCATGGTTCAGGCCGCAACACTAGCTCGTTTACAAGAGGAAAAGTTCCATGACTAGCGCATAATTTTTCTCGGCAAACAACCTTTCCAGGTTTCTGCCACTTCCCATTCATCAAACCCGACTTCGCATCCGCCATTGCTACCTCCTCCGGCAAAACCACCTCCAGTTTCCTTTAAATGTCTATCGCCACCATGAAAAAGGGCTTTGCTTCAATTGTGATGAGAAATTTAGCCAAGGTCACAAATGTTCCTCCAAAATGTTTTTACTGATTGTAGATGACAATGGTGTTGCTGTCGACGACCCTAATTTGACAGAGTTAGCACAAGAACTGCAGGAGGTGCAAATCTCTCCTCAGGCCCAAATCAGCCTTCACGCTCTTTCGGGCCATTTAGCACCAAAAACTTTATGCTTATTGGGCCGAATTTCCAACCAACAAGTGGTTATATTAATTGACGAGGGCAGCACTCACAATTTTGTGCAAGAATGCTTGGTCAAGTCTTTGGGCATTAATACTCAAACCACAAAATCACTAAGGGTCATGGTGGGAAACATAAATGAAATTGAATGCCACCAAATTTGTGTGGGAGTCATTGTTCATGTTCAAGGCCAATGCTTTACGGTTGATTTCCATGAATAGTATTTTAAACCTTATTTACGTAAATTCATTATTGTGTTCTTTGATGATATTTTAATCTACAATAAAACTTTTGAGGACCATCTATGTCATCTAGAGAAAGTTTTTCAGGTACTATGTGACAACAAATTCTTCTTAAAATTGACTAAATGCTTCTTCACTCAAGGTCAGCTGAGTACTTAGGACACATGGTCTCAGAACAAGGAGTGGAACCAGTTCAAGTTAAAGTGCAAGCAACACAACAATGGCTTGTGCCACAATCACTGGAGGCACTCTGAGGATTTTTGGGCCTTACAGGTTTCTATCACAGGTTCATCAAAGGTTATGCCACCATTGCAACACCTTTGACTCATCTCTTAACCAAGGATCAAATTGAATGGACTCGAGAGGCACAAGGAGCTTTTGACAATTTAAAAAAATGTTGTTAGTAAGGCTCTAGTCTTACTTCTACCCAATTTCTCCTTGCCTTTTGCATTGAAAACTGACCCTTCAGGGTTGGGCATGAGAGCGGTTTTATCTCAGCAGAACCATCCTATTGCTTTCTTCAGTAAACCATTTTGCCCAAAGCTTCTTAATTCTTCGACCTATGTTAGAAAATTATGTGCCATTACTGCTGCCGTGAAGAAATGGCATCAATATCTCTTGGGTCATCATTTTACCATTCTTACCGACCACTGAAGTCTCAAAGAATTAATGACCCAGATTATCCAAACTCCAAACAGCAATTATATTTGGCAAGATTGATTGGATATGACTATTCAATTCAATATTGATCTGGAAAGTCAATTAAGGTCGCAGATGCCTTGTCTTGGATTCCAGAAACACAATCCGGAGCTTTCCTCTCACTTTCTATACCCAGTTTCACATTTCTACAGGAACTCAAGGGGCAATTATCTCTTTATCATGAATTTATTGCTTTGCGAGAAGATATCCAAAGTAATCCAACTAATCATGTGGATTACACCATTACTCAGGATCTCAGTCTTCATCATGGTCATATTTGGTTACCGAAAGGGTTTCAATTTATCAAAGTATTGCTCGAGGAATTTCACACGACACCCACAGGAGGGCATATGGGAATCACGAAGACTTTAGCAAAAGTGAAGGACAATTTTATTTGGCCTGGGATCAAGGAGGGTGTTCAGCAGTTTATCTAAACTTGTCGTGACTGTCAACACACTAAGTATGACACAAGGAAACTCGCATGATTAATTTGCCCCTTACCTGTTCTGTCTTGTCCTTGGGAGGACCTATCCTTGGACTTCATCATTGGTTTACTTGCTTACAAGGGCCACACTACTATTCTGATTGTGGTGGATCATTTTTCCAATGGTATACATTTAGGAATGTTGAAACCTCATTACACAGCTTACACAGTTGCTCTTTTGTTCATGGAAATTGTTGGGAAACATCATGGGATGCCTCGTAGCTTAGTGTCTGATCGTGATCCTCTATTCATCAGTTGTTTTTGGCAAGAACTTTTTAAGTTAAGTGGTACCAAATTACGCATAAGTTTGACATATCATCCTCAATCTAATGGCTAAATAAAGGTCTTAAATCAAGTCATTGAGCAGTACCTTCGTGCTTTTGTGCATAATTGACCTTCAGTTTGAGGAAAATTCTTAATGTGGGTTGAATGGTCTTACAATACCTTAAGACACTCCAAAACAGGTGTTTCTCCTTATGAGGTTACTTTTGGTAAGAAACCCCCACCATTCCTCAATACATTGCAGGAGCTTCTACAGTAGATGCAATTGATGATATGTTAACAAACTGAGAAGTTGTGTTTGATAGTTTAAGAAAGAAACTGATAAAGGCACAATAAAACATGAAGTAGTTTGCTGACATGCATAGAATAGACACCCATTTTGCAATTGGTGATTGGGTTATGGTCAAGTTAAGGCCCCATAAACAGACATCCACTACTGGTGTTCCTTATTCTAAGTTGGCCAAATGTTTCATTTCAAATTGTGGATCAAATTGGCAAAGTAGCTTACAAGTTTCAACTTCCAGAATGATCGCGTATTCAGTTGGTATTCTATTGCTCCATACTTAAACCAGTCTAGCAATTGACAACAGAGACAAGCAATCCAATTATGTTACCCACAACTAACATTGAAAATCATCCTTTCATTACACCTTTGGCAATTCTCAACACCAAATGGGATTGCTCCAAGACTGAACCAAAGCTCATGGTGTTGGTCCAATGGACAGGTTTACATCCCGATGACACTTCTTGGGAAGCATGGTCTGAGTTGAAAGCTTCCTATCACCTTGAGGACAAGGTGTTTTTGGATGGCATGGGGGATGATAGGAAAGAAGCTACAGAGCAAGATATTACAAGTGAAAGGCCCAAAAGGAGGATTATTTGACCAAAGCTTCTAGAAGTCTATGTCTAACCAATTCTGTTAGGAAAATGTTGTGTTGGCACTATAGTATTAGGTGTTTTAGATTATAGGAATATAATTTGTCTGCCATTATATTCTATTATTTCTCTTATTGTAGTACATCTTTCTGTTATTTGCTAGCTTATGACAACATTATATGCTATAAGTATAGCTACTATAAGGAGTAAAAGGCAGCAGGAATAATATTCCTTTTTTCTTACCTTATGCGTGGAGGCCCTTAGTCCTTGAATTCTAGGAATTCTGTTCTACGATCTTAACACAGCTCCGTGCTATAATAAATATTACACCACCAGCTTGAGCATAATTCATTGGCAAGGTGTTAAGGACAACGAATTAGCCACCTCCCCTACCTATCCATACACGCACACAGAGGCCACCTACTTTCAAAACTTCCTGCAACCCTCCACAAGATGAATTCCACATGTTAATGATTTTATCTCACAGAATTCCACAATCACTATCACCGAAGTTGCATACATGTAGGATGATCCAATGACCACAATACATATGAATACTCAAATTATTTAATTCTACTATTCATCCAAGACCAAGACACAAATTCCACTTCATCAATTACGGATTGAACATCAAAAGCCTTATTTTGGAAAATATTTCATTTCTTCTCTTCCAAATACACCAAATAATTGCACACCACACAACATACCATTTTTCTTTACCTTTTTTGTTCTTGATGTTAGTCACATGTTGCCAAAAATGATACTTCAGGGTTCTTGGTAAAACCGTGAACAAGTTTCTACCTCACCATGACAAAGGGGACGTATCAACTCTTAATTATCAAGTATAATGCCCTTTTTTTTAAGATTATCCCGTGTTGCTATTCTATTTTTAAGAATCCTCCACACAAAGTATATCACCTTTGGAGGAACTTTTAAGTCCCACATTAAGGAGAATGGTTCATGTGTTTGAGACATATAGTGTAAATTGTGTAAAGTTTGATAGGTTGAACTCACTCTATTTTCCACTTGGATCCACCTCTCACCACCACTCGTCTCCAACAAATTTTCTCACTTCAACATTTGCCAAAGAATGATGAAACTCTTGTACCATATCAATTTCCCACTGGAGCCATCTCCTCCTCCATCTCAAATTCCACATCCATTCCTCACCCTCTTAATATCCCATACTTTTTACCACCTTCTTCTGCTCCAAATTTAAGAAAAGCCTAGACCTTGATGTAGCTAAACACTCACCTCCCCTCCCCCAACCATAGGTCCCTCCAAAATTTAATTTTTTCTCCCTCATCCACATTCCATTATACCAAGCTATCAAACCACATACGTGATTCTCCCCTCCACAAACCACCCTAAGATCCCTCTACCATATAGATGCACTCCTATTAGTTTTCACATACAATAAACTCCTCCACCCACCATACTTTGCATTCAATATGGCTCCCTACAAAGTGTTTGGCTGGTGGAACAAGTTCCACCTCCACTTTTCTAGGAGATATTCATTGAATAGCCTCAAGTCCTTTACCCCCAAACCCCTATGGCTTTTAGGACAACACACCTCCCTCCACCTTAACCAAGCTATTTTCCTATACTCTCCCCTTTTCCCCCACAAGAAATCCCTACGTACACTCTCTATCTTCTTCACAACACTACTAGGAATCCTAAAGAAAGAGATAAAGAAAAGAGGTAAGGATGAGAGTACTGATTACTGAATTGATGAGGCAAATACATTGATAAGTTGATAAGATATAGTAATTTTAGGATAAAATAATTAAGAAAATAAAGATAAAATATCAAATAAAGACTTTAAATAGATAGAAATTATCTTATCATTAATTATTGTTAGTAGTTATTGTTATTTTGTTATTTAGGAGCAATAAAAGGAAGAAAAGATGCAAAATAAGAAGCAACTGAAATCCTCAGATCACGCGGATCGCGCCAGGACAACGCTGATCGTGCCAGACCTACTGCAAGTCCACGCGGATCGCGCCATATATACTGCATGTTCACACTATCCGCGTGAAACTGACGCTAATAGCGCGGACGCTACGGAAAATTCAAAAATAAGCTTAAAGATAAGATAAGAAGATAAGCTCTTGGGGTTTTGCTAACCTATCTATAAATAGGGAAGCCACAGAACCTTTGAGGACGACTTTTCATATGCAGAGACACTCAGAAACACAAATATACACACACGGAGGCTGAAGAACGCATTAAGGATTGAGAAGAAAGCCAAGATTGAGGGGTTTGATTATTCTTCTATTTTGTATTCTGTCTCATCTATTTTCTCATATTTATATTGAGCTAGACATAATTATGTCTAGCTAATTCCTCCTTGATTGTAGTAAAGGCCAAAAGCCAATGTGAACTCTTGTGTGGATTGGATTGATGTTAATGAATATTATTATGATTGTTTCTCTTTATCTTGTTCTTCAATTTTAAATTCCATTGATAGAATTGATCACTCTATTAGAGGTATTAAGAGCTTTAATTCACAATAGGGATATTGGGATTTTAGTTTCTGAAAGCGATAAAGAGACAGTTTGACATTACCTAGGGATAGGAATGAAGGATTGCAAAGTTTTCATATGCCAGCTTAAAGCTTAATCTGAAAGGGGGTTACTAAGGGATTAGGACACTTAATTAGGATTAAAGGGTTAAAAAGACCGAAGAATCTGGGTTTAACCAATTAATGAAGGTATATCTTTGAGTAATATAATAATTGAAATTAATTATCAGTTCAATTAATCAAGTAGGGATCAAAGGTGTTTGTGCTTTTACCGCAATTATTCTTCATTCTGCATAACTTTCAATTTAATTCAAATTTAATTCTGTTTTCAATTATATTCCAAATTACAACACAATTCATAAATCAATTTTCTTTTATTTTTATCTCTTCCAATTTTAAGATAACAATTGCAATTACTTTAGTGCCTCAATCCTCGTGGAGATGATACTCTACTTACTAAATTTATTACTTGAACGATCGATACACTTGCCGTGAGTTACGCATCACACTTTGTGAATGCAACATACATCCCATCAATGAGAGTTGATTGTGCTTCTAAGAGGATAACTTCTTCACATATTTGTCAATGATTGGTCTCCAAGTACTCCTTCTCCTTGGATTGACACCAATAGGAATCCCTAAATACTCAAAGGGAAAAGATAGCACTTTATAATTTAATACTCCCGCCAATGCTTCCACCTCAAGATCATCCACACCAATTGCACCACATATACTCTTGGAAAAAAATCACCTTAAGCCTCGAGGCTAGCTCAAAGCACCTCAACATACTTTTATTAACCTCCACATTTTGGATAGATACTTCTCCAATAAAAAATAGTATTATCCACATATTGGAGAATATTATCTTCCACATTTCCACACATACCCCTTGAAAATATTCTTTAAAGTAGTCGTCCTCATCATTTCACTCAAACCCTCTGCTACCACTATGAAAAAGAAAGGAACTAATGGATCCCCTTGTCTAAGCCCTCTATGGATGTTAAATTCCTTAGTAGGATTTTCATTTACCAAGACGGAAATAGAACAAGATCTCAAACATTCTCTCATCCACCTAACTCATTTCTCTTGGAAGCCCAATCTCCTTAACATGTACAACAAAAAATTCCAAAAGACCGAGTCATATGCCTTTTCATAATCAACTTTAAAGATTACACACTTTTTCTTTTACCTCCTAGCTTCATCCGCCGCCTCATTTGCCACAACCACACTATGGAAGAGATTTCTATCACCCAAAAAGGCACTTTGTCTTACATCAATGCCCTTGGAAGCACTTTTTGAGTCTATTTGCAAGTACCTTGGCCAAAATCTTATACATACAACCCACCAATGAAATAAGTCTAACCTTGTGGTTTTCTACTTATTGGAATTAAAGTGATGAATCATGGATTGCCACCCCTTGGTAGAACACCATAAGAATGGAACTCCCTCATAAACCTCATAATATCCTTTTTAAGAACCTTCCAAAATGCTTTAATTTTTTTAAAATTAAAGCCTTAAAGGCCCGGTCTTTTATCACTTCCACATTTCCCAACTGCCTATTTAACCTTTATTTCCCCAAAGACACACTCCATCTCCCTACTCTCCTCCATTGTAATTGTTGCAAATGGTAATCACTTGGAATCTGCTTTGGAAAAACTTCAACACTTCTTCTTTCACTCTCAAAGGTTCTTCCACCCACTCTACATTCAAACTCAAACCCCTTATTGAATTTTTCCTCTCACTCCACTTTATGATGAAGTGAAAATGTTTTGAATTACTATCCCCCTCCATCATCCATCGTGCTCTTGACTTTTTCCTATTCAATGACTCAATATGCCCCCAACTCTCCAAAGAGATTCTTGCAACTCCTTCTTCTTAGCCACTTCTTCATCACTCAAAACTTTTTCATCTCCTTTTTTTTCTATAGAATTCATCTCCTCCACAATGCCATTGCAATTCTTTTGTAAGTTGCCAAAATGTTCTTTATTCCACATCTTCAACTTCTCTTTTAATCTTTTCAATTTTTCTTTCAATGCATAGGCTTCCCACCCTTGGACTTGCATTTCCCTCCATTCCTTTTTCACAAATTTCACAAATATTTTCTCCCCTAACCAACAATCTAGTACCTTGAAAGGTTTTGGTCACCAATCGATTAAGATATCCTTCAATAACAAAGGACAATGATCCGAGAATGTTCTTGCCAAAACATATTGGGAAGACCCTTGCCACATAGTCATCCATTCTTTGGTCACCAAAACTCTATCAATGCGGCTACTTGCATGTCCATTTGGCTTGTACCACTTGATTTTTTCCCCACTAATGGTATATCATCCACCTCCATCATTTCTATGAACTCATTAAACTCATTTGTTTCCACCGTCCCATATGAGGCTCCACTAATACCTTGTCTTTCATTTTGACCCCTTACACAATTGAAATCTCCAATTAGACACCATAGATTAATGCTACTAGAAAACCTTCTTATTTTTAAATCCTTCCACAACTTTCTTTTCTTTTTCATCTCACTCGAAGCATATACATTAACAATAATAACACTTTCTCCTTTCTCCTTCTAAATCCCTTACATACCTAAAACATCCTTCCCCCATAAATGAATCTTCCAACTCAAAAGCATCGTCTTTCCACACACACAACAATCCCCCTGCCATATTCATAGACGGCTTCATAAGTCATAATATCATTACTCCACCACAGTGCATAACACACACCATCCACAATATCCTTCATCTTTGTTTCTTGAAGGCATAACATTTGTACTTGCTTTTCTCAAATTACCTTCCTCACACTTTTCCATTTCACCCTCCCCCACCCCAAACCCCTTATGTTATAAGATAGGATTCTCATAAATGACCATGTTTCTTCCCTCCAAAATATATCCCTCTTTTTCCATTTCTATCATATTCTAAATAATTCCTTCTTCCTTCCCCCAAAAGGTGAATCCTAACTGCCTACCAATGACCAATTTTGTATAGTCTCTTGGCTTCCTCCACATCCCTGATTAGCCAAAATTTAGTATTGCATCTACTGATACATCCATATGAGAGATTATTACTAAGCTCTAAACTTAATGCCCTTAACTCCTGTCTAAAACTCTCTTCTCTTGTTTTGCACCACACACCTTCCTCTTCCCCCCTACTTGAACTACGAATTATGCTTGACCTTTCATGGATGGAACCACGCCGAGCCCTTTGTTCAGAGGACTCACTCACACTATGGGATAATTGCCTTCTCATTGACCCTGTCACACTTATTACCTTGTTTCCTCCTATCGTCAAGAACCACTTGCCCAAACATTGGCTTAGAGAAAATCATTTTTGTAACAGATACAAGAACGTTAGTTTTATAATTACATGTCTTATGGCCCAAGATACAGTTCTGCACTTTGTTCTGAAACACTTTGACCATGTTGGTTGTTTGCACACTTAGGCCCATGTCCGTTTCTTTCTTATTTTTCCATCTACTCTATTTCTTTCCCTTAATCCAAGCATAGCCTTACAAGTATATGAAAAATATTTTTAAGTTTTACAAGGTAGAATTAACAGTCGTTGGATTTTAATTTAAGAAACATAAACAATCCATATCAATTTTTGGGAGGATTGTATATTGTTTTGGTATTCAATATTTGAATAGTGTTGGGTCAATATAGTTTTTGACGGAATTGACATTTTTGCCCATAATAAGTTAAATGCAATTGACATTTTCTTCTCCTCTTTTTTCTTTTATTTTTTCGATCCTTGCCTTTCTCTCATTGCCAAGAACTTCCCAAAGCCAACGACGGATCACCTTGATCGACCACCCCAAGTCCCAACCACCATCTTTCAATCCTTTTTTCTCCTTCTAAGATGTACTCGAATTAAAACAGAAACTAAACATTCCTTGAATGTACAAAATGAAATGCATCTAGTTACTAAGAAAGAATAAACCATCCATGCTTGGCCCTGCATTCGCAACTAGGATTTACCAAAAAACTTCAAACATATATACCTTTGTCAAATGCACACAAAACATTGAGCACATTTAAATCCAACCAAATCCAAGATTAACACCAAAAAAAGATTAAAAGTATGTAAAAAATATACATATAAAATTGAAGTTTAAATAAATAAAAAATGTAAATTGAAGATCTAGGAGTAAAAATCCCAAAAATTTGTTGAGTAAAAATCCTAAAAATCCCAAGATCAACTGGGTGGAGTCACCACATGAACACTCCCACTTCCAACACGTCGTCGACGAAACCATCAATGCTTTCCACCGTCTCATTGAGTCGAACAACAAGGACTACCCAGATCTACAAAGTCAAACACGCTTTCACCCCAAATCTAACCCAAACCCTTCATGTTCTCCATCTTACTCTTCACCAAGATCTATAACCCAAACCTTTCCCGTTCCCTATCTTGCTCCTTATGCACCACCGTGACACTCACTCCACCTACGTCGTCACAGTTCTCGCGGTGGAAGGCTTGGGGAAGGTTGTTGTTCTTTGTTCATTTTTGTATAGTAACGATGATTTGCGAGAGAAGTAAAGGACTTTTCTTGGGTGATGCATTTGATGACTTTAGTGCTAATGGTGAGGAGGCCTTGAGTTCTTGTTCATTGTGGGAAAGCGACGACACGATGGCGGAAAGGGGAGTGGGTCATTCGGAACAAAGAATAAAGAGAAAGTGAAAATGAAAAAGGGAAAAAATGAAAAAAGAGTAGACATTTTAATGCGGGTATCATGGACATTTTTATTGTACTTTATGCTACTGTTCAAGACAAAAATTGTGATCTACCAGTGGAAAACACCTATCTCACTGGTCCACCATAAAATCGTCCGTTTAACAATGAATAAATTCCAACTTCTAGAAATTGATGAACCAAATGAAATTATCTGCCATGTATAGGGAAAAGTAAAAACATTTAAGTTGTCTAACCGAATGAAATTATTTAATTTTATTAATTTAAGTAAAATATAAAATTATTTTTAAAATATTCTTCATTGATATTTGATATCAGGAATAAAATAAAATTTTTAAAAATAGAATTACAATTAAATAAAAGATGTTTAGAAATAATATCGTTAAATATTAATAAAATTAATTAGATTTGTTTATATTTAATTTCAATATACAGAACAATAATTTTGCTTATATTGAATCCAGAGGGAGTAATATATATATCTTTTTCCTGAGAGTCATTGCATGGAAAACAACAGCCAAAATATAGAAAAAGAGAATACGTTAACATCCAGGTACAGTTTATAAACATATTCTAGGGGCTGATATATGACACTTTCAAGCCATGAGTATAATGACTAGAGATCACTTCAATCCCTCAAAACTAAAGTAATTTACAAGGTATAATGCTGCATGAAACAATCAGCTTCAGACACTTTACCACGAAAATGTGACAATTTAATGATGAGCTTATAATTCCAACAGGTCTTGCTCATTTTCCAAATCCCATACAACAATTCTTCCATCCAATCCTGTAGATTCAAGGAGTAGGCATTAGCAAAAGCAGCCTACTTGAAACTAGCAAAGAACATTATCAGCACAAAATATAACAAAAATTCAGATGACCATCCACCATCCACTAACCTGATGTGCTGAAACGCCTTATCAATGTGCCATGATCCCCAAGAGGCATGATACAACTACAAGCCCAAAAATCAGCCAGTCATTAGCAGTTTACATGAACTTTAAGTTGCCTGAATCCCACTGTTAATGGAATTCATCCGTTGTGTTGCGGGTAGGAGCATGATAAATTGAATAGAACAATGGAAACCACTACCATATTGTAGAATAGAAGAAAAAACTAAGCATTTTATAAATTAAAAAATATGTAACAATCAATAACATTTGGAAAAAGTACGGAGGTCATGAAGGAGATATATACTTTATACAGTTTTCGTGAACAGTTCCACGAGTTCTTGAAGTTTCAACTGCATCATTGCTCCCTCCATGCTTGGATTGGCCATAAAACTTTCCAAATGCTTCAGAGAACTGATTTAAAGACATAATTTGACAAATGAAGGAAAAAGAGACCTCCAGTTAATAGCATAAAGAGGAATACTACAAGATATAGATGTGCCAACCTATCTTAAAGCTTGATTTAGCCGTCAAATTTCACATTACAATGAGTTTTAGATAATAAGAAAACATAATTAATTGCATTTTTTGTCTAATGTGCACTTTTTGTCCTGTACTTTGTTCCCGAGCCTCGGTAGAAAGGGAGGGTTATGTTAGACCACTGACAAATCATCATAAAACTAGTCTAAACCCCAAATATAGACCATTGACGACAGATTATGTGTGCTAATGCTAGGTTTACCCAAAAGTAATACATTGTATGGTTTTATAGTATTAAATGAGTTAGAGTAGACACATTAATATGAGAAGATGACACAAAACCAATTAAGATGGTTTGGACATGTGCAAAAAAGGCAAGTGGAGGCACTGATGAAGAAAGTAGATCACATTGGTTTTAGCCCTTGAAATATGGTAGAAGAGACCAAAAATAACATTGAAAGAAATTAATAAAGAGATTCAATGATGAATGTTATTGAGAATTTGGTTTTTACCAAACCTAATGGCCTTGTGTGATTCATGAAGCTGACATTACCTAATGGAATAAGGCAATTGTTGTATTTAGTCCCTCAATATTTTAATTGCTACAATCAAATCCTTCTATCACTTTCTCTTTACATAAAACCCTTAAGTCTTAGTTTTTCACTTAAATAATTAGAGGTCTTGGACGAATTTGAAATAGAAAATGATTTAAAAGGTTCAGAAAGTAAAAAAATTGTTGAAATTTGAAAGATTTTGTAGGGGGTGAACTTAATATATTGAAAAGGGAAAATCTAGGATTTTATTAACTTAGGGTTAATATGATGTTTTGATTGGTGGATTTTGAATGAGATTTTAAAATGGTTTCATGGGTTCAGTTTGTGGAGATTTTGATGGGAAAAAAATGTGAACCTGTTGTATCATGTATGTAGAAGAAAGTTGACTATCGGACTTGATTGTAGCAATAGAAAATATTGAAGGACTTGATTGTAGCAATATAAAAAAATGAGGGACTAATGGAACAAAAAATAAAAAAATTAATAGGGAACTAAAATCACATATTGGTCATTGCAAAGGAGATTAAAAGTACAATTAAGCCTAAGAAAAACAAGCCATCAAGCAACAAGTAAATAAGGACAAATGCAAGGGAACAAATTCAAACAATTAGCCACGTAATGAACACATCATGAATGTGCTTAGCCACGAGAAAAGGATATGATAAACAAATAAGAATCAGCATTATTTCATTAGACTACAGTTCTGAATAAGATTAACATTGATAATCTGTTAAGGCTTGTTTCAAGTTTAGCGCCTAGACAATGCTAACCACCAATGGAATCAAGCTATGTCCTATGTGCTACTGAAATCCAGAAAACGTTTACACTGTCCTTTAGAGTTTAGACAATGAGGTAGCTAGGCAGGTGTAGGGGTGCTTTAGTCAACTACGATGTATCAGTTCATTTTCTATTGGACAATTTCTTTACAACCAGTGACTTTGCTTTTAGAAGATTAACAAGGAAAAGTGCTTTGGAAACCTTTCAGCTATCTTGTGTCACAATTTACAATAACTACATTGTAATGTTCTAATTTTCTAAAGTAACTTAACCCTTCCATTTAGAGGATATATATCCTCAGCTAATTGTACTTTCCCATTTTACATCAACATCGCAACATCAACAACACCTTTAACCCAAATTAATTGGGGTCGGTGGTAGATGAACCCAATGATAAATCGAAAAAAGAACAAAAGAGAGAAACAAAGTTAAAATAAAAGAATGGTGAGAGGAGAAAAGAGAAGAAGAAAAGAATTAAAACAACGGAACAACTGTAACATAGAACTACTAAAGGGTTTAACCCTCCACCAGACTTATAACTTGTCTCCACTCCGTCCTAAGACATACCGTCTGTCAATCTATATCCCACTCCATTAGGTCTTGTTTAACTACCTTTCCCCAGATAAGTTTTGGTCGACCTCTACCTCTCTTTGTATCTAGCTCTTGGTAACAGACTCTTGTTCTGACAGGAGCATCTAATGGTCGTCTCATAACATGCCCAAACCATCTCAATATATGCTCCCTCATCTTTTCACATACTGGTACCACTGATACCTTTCGTCGAATATCCTCATTTCTTATCTTATCCATCTTCGTATGTCCGCACATCCACCTTTACATCCTCATTTCTGCTACCCCTATTTTATGCTCATGTTGCCTATGTGCTGACCAGCATTCCGCTCCATAAAGCATTGTCGGTCTAACAGCTATTCTATAGAATTTTCCTTTTAGCTTAAGAGGAATCTTGCGGTCACACAAAATCTCCGATGCACTCCGCCATTTCATCCACCCTGCTCTAATTCTATGACTTACATCCTCATCGATCTCCCCACCTTTTTGCAACATTGATCCCAAATATTTAAAAACGTCTTTCTTGGGTACCTCTTGTCCAAGTAGATGAACTGTGTCTTGATCACCGTCTTTAATCCCCGAAAACTCACACTTCATATACTCCGTCTTGCTCCTGCTTACCTTGAATCCTTTAGACTCCAAAGTGCTTCTCCACAATTCCAATTTTCTATTAACGCCATCTTTGGTCTCATCAATAAGTACGACATCATCTGCAAAGAGCATACATCACAGCACTTCTTCTTGAATATCTTTCGTTAGTTCATCCATCACTAAGGCAAAGAGATAAGGACTAAGGGCTGAACCTTGGTGGACACCTACCGTGATAGAGAAATACCTTGATGTTCCATTACAAGCTTTCACACATGTGTTAGCCCCATCATACATATCTCTGATTGCATTATATACTTTAATGCTACCTTTTTCTTCTCAAGAGTCCACCATAAGACTTCTCGTGGGACTCTATCATATGCTTTCTCGAGATCTATGAACACCATATATAAGTCTTTTTTCCTTTTTCTATACCTTTCCATTAATTGTCTCATCAAGAAAATAGCTTCCATGGTACATCTTCCTGGCATAAATCCAAATTGATTTACTGAAACCTTGGTCTCCCTAGACGATGTTCGATAACTCTCTCCCACAACTTGTTTTTGTAAATAGGCACAAGCATACTTTTCCTCCAAGCATCAGGCATCTTGTTTGTTTGAAGAATCCTATTAAAAAGATTGGTTAACCATTTTATTGCCACATCTCCCAAGCCCCTTCACACTTCAATAGGGACGCCATCAGGTCCCAACGCTTTATTATTCTTCATCCTCTTTAAAGCCTCTTTAACCTCATGTATTAATTCTGCGCATAAATCTTCTATTCAGATCATCAGAAACGTCCTCCAAATCCACCTCACTCTTGTCACCATTCTCATTAAAAAGATTATTAAAGTAGTGTAACCATCTTTCGCTTACATCTTCATCCCTTACCAAAAGTTTTTGATTTTCATCCTTGATACATCTAACTTGGGTGAGATCTTTACTCTTCTTATCCCTCATTTTTGCAAGTTTATAAATACCTTTTTCCCCATCTTTGCTCCCAAGATTTTTATACAAATCATCAAAGATTTTTCCTCTAGCTTCTCGCACTGCTTTCTTTGCATCTTTTCTCGCTACTCTAAACTTTTGCAAATTTTCCTCGTTAGGACATTTATGCAAAGATCTAAAGCATTCTTTCTTCTGTTTAATAGCCTCTTGCACCTCTCCATTTTACATAATAAAATTTCATTTTTCTTAAAAAATCACAACTAAAGATTCCTATCCATGTACCTTAGTAACTTTTTTAATTTTTTATAGATTCTTTAAAAAAATTAATAGTTAGTGGGGTTCAGCTAAATGTTGTCATGACAAGAGTATCTTCATTAGACATCAAAATGAAAGTTATAGTCCCCTTGAGCTAGCAGCATTATTTTTCCCTGATATTTCTCTTTGATCTTTCTAATTTGTCAAATCTAAATGTGTTAAGGACTTACGGAGATCAAGAATTCTCTCTATTGATAGCTACCCATGCAACAACTCCATGAGTATTTCCATGTCAGGCATTAAGATTAATGAAATTGATTTCCAGCTGGAGATTCATGTTTCTCATAGGTCAACATTAAAGAATCTTTTGCAAGAAATTCAGTTACCTGTGAGCCATATCTTGATCCAGATGATGCTGCTGCTTTTCGTTCTCCCAAATATCTGACAAAACTCCTAGAAAAAAAAATCACACATCAAAAGAGAAGGAAAAATAAATGAGGGACCAAAATAATCACTTTTCTTCCACCTTGAAAGATAATTAAAAGCATAATTATTTAGAAATTGCACACAAATTGGACAAGTCACATCGATAAGGCATTAAGGCCAATCTTAGAAAACAAAAATATGTGAATTTGCACATACCAAATTCCCCTTTCATCTGCGGCAAAAACCATTGGGTTACAGTCAAATCCCACACCTATCACTTTTCTCTCAGAAACAAATAATACCTGAAAACATGTAATACAATGATCCACCAGTTCCATAAATATCAGTATATTATCCGTGAAAAGGCCATGGGAAATAAAAAATGGTTAGCCAGAGTGGATGCTGACCCACATCACGGAGCGGCAAATCACGGAACACAACATTTTGGGCCAAAGGAGAAGGACCAACATCATCAACAAAATATATCACAGAATTATGACCTGTATAATATCAACAAATACAGTTGGTCACAAGTAAAAGACACAGACTTAATACTTTTTAAATGCAATGGGTCAAGATAAATAAATCAAATATTTTGTGCACCATGAAAACCATACTAACATGTTTATCTTTAATAATTATTGACATCAGAAAGAAGAAAAATGAAAAAAAACAAAAAAGCAAAAAGAAACATTTAGCTTGCAGTCATAATCTAAGCTAATCAGGAAGAGAATTTTCTCACCTACATATGCTAGAGTATTACCACTCGGTGACCACTTGACTCCGAATGTCCAAGATGATGAGAGATCAAGCTGAACAATCAGCTGTTAGACAAGAAAAATATTATAAGCAGATGCTACACTTATCCAACAGGTCATTTCATGTTATATCTCCATTTTCTGCCGTTCTTTAGGATATGGAAGAAAAATTGTTAACAAGAAAACTTCTTAGGAACCATTATTCAGTTCATTATTATAATCTTACACAAATCAATTTTAGGGGTGGGTATATGAACCGGTACAGCCCACAAAGCCCACATTTTACATGGGCCGGATACGCCTGGTCCACAAAATTAAATGGACTAAATTTTTTAGTCCATGTCCAGCCCATGGACCTAATAAAAAAAACTTCAAAAATTCATTTTTTTTTTAAAAAAGGCACATTTGTCAAATAATTGGGATTTCTTTTTTCTTAAGCTAAGGTAGAGAATAAGAATACATTAAAAAAATATAAATAATTATAAGCATTCAATTAAATATTAAACATTCAACTCTAAAATATCAAACATTCGCAAGAGTTTTCTTTCAGCCACATTCATTCGTTGGTCAATAAGCTAAAAAATTCTCAAATATATAAATCCAGACGAAATATATAAATCCAGACATCAAGACCTTAACAAAGTTATTTTTTAATTTATAAATAATAGTAGTTTCAATTTTACAATCAAAAAGCAGGTGAACAATATATCCATAAACAAGCTTCACAAGCAATGTATTTATTGCAACATGTATGAAAATTTATTACACATTAAGTTGATTATAAATATAAAAAATTCATATGAGGAATAAGAGTTAAAATTGAACCTCTCCAAATTTTGAATCTGATGAAGTACCCTTTTTCGAATCCCTGTGCCAAATCAACATTTAAACTTGAATGATATAAAAAAGAAAAAGTCAGCCACATTCAGAGTTGCTTTTATCATACTTTGCATCAACGCCTTTGATAAAGGTGGAGAATACTCGGCATTTCCCATCTGTGGATGTTGTAGCAAGAAGAATCTGCAGTTAAAAGAAAAACAAAATAAAAACAAAGAAGATGTGCATAGGGGTTTTTACATCAAATAACAAATATATTTCAAAACACAATTATCTAAGATTTGATTCTGAAAGTAAAATAATTTTAACAGACAGACCAAGACACTATCTGGGTGAAACAATAGATGAAACAATTTAGAAAACAGAGGATAAATAAATATTATATATTTAAAATATTGATGATTACAAATAAATCATAATAGTAATCAACAAATAGACATATAAAAAAGTAACTTCAGAGAATTTTTCAACAAGCCAAGCAAGTGCAACCTAACCTATAGCTGACTTGGTATACAAGAAAGGCTTTTAATAACTACTATAAAAGATTAAAGAACACTTGGAATATATAAGTATTTACATATGTATGTATGCATGCATGTAGGTATATGAGAAAGTCAGACTAACATTATCAGGATGCCAAGAAACACTTGTCACGGAAGAATCATGTCTTTTCCTGATAAGTTTGCTGACCCACCTGCAAAAAAGATACAAATATATAAAATAACCAATGAAAAAGAAGAAATTTGAAATTTTAATGTTCCAATTATATCAACTATGAGTGTCCATGGGTAAGGTTGGGTTTGGGATGTTTTGGACCCAACTTGCTCATGAAAGCAATTGATTGGACTGGGTGGGTCAAGTTAGGTTAAGCCGTTAGGGAAATTCTTTTTTCCTTCAACCTGATCCAACCAACCCACTCACGAGTGAACTCATGGGTGTATCATGTATAATAAGAAAATTTTCACATGCTAATTGCTAAAGCGATGCCAAGATACAAAATGGAAAATTCATTACATATAACAACCCTAAATAAAGTCAACCTAATCCCAAATCAAATAGAAAGTAGCATACCCCATCAAGTTGAATTATTAAATACTATCAAGGCCAACATTTATGAACATGTTAAGGACATGAACCAGCTAGTCTAGTAATATAAAGATATATATTGTGGGGCACTAGATGCCTTGTGAACCAATTAAAACAATCCTTCACATGTTAGGTTATTTGATTCAACATACTATTCTCTAAACTCTAAACACACCTTTAAACAGCCAAGTCTAAAACTACAGTCTAAGCAGATCTAAGGTGAATCTAGAATACAAAAACAGAATGTAAATGAACTTGGGAAATAAAATACAAGGAAATACTGGCATACCAGTTGTTCTCCTGCTCATAGTAGCATATACAAACAGTTTTGGCTCCACTTCCCACAGCAAATTTGTTTTCTGCCAAAACAGAATTTGGAAATGCATCAGAACCATATAACTTTTAACAAGAATTTCACAAAATAATTAACAAAATATTCAGACAATTCTGGAAAAACCAAAATAAGAAAAAGGATATTAAAAAGAAGGTGCAAGCACCTGAGTAGGGAAGAGCAAAAGCGGCTCAGTGGAGGATCAAACCTCCAATATTAACATTACACCCAAGACCTGGAAGACTTGGGCTGGTAAAAATTTGACAAATATAAAATTGCACCATACATGCATGATAAGGGCATAATTAGAATTAGCTTATGATAGCCTCTTAGCCATCATAACATCTTCCAACACGACACTAAGTGTAATCCAATAGTGCAGTGGGTGGAGAAGGAAGCAGAGATTTCACTCCTACACATTTTGCTTTATATTCTGAGATGATTCAGACACCAAAAATATGCATATCTAATTCTAGAAAGCTGACAAAACTTATAAATTTCATATTAATTATTTGCCCTACATAAAGTTTCATGAATATCTAAACATATCTTCACTTGAGAAGAATATAGGAACTGAAACATGGCAACATACTTCATACCTTTTGGACTCCATTGAACACAAAGAGCGGCACGGTTTAGTCTAAGGATAACAAGAGTTGGCACCCATTCTGATCCTTCAAGGTTCCAGACATATCTACAAAGACCAAATGGTTTGTATTTTAATTTGTTATTATGTATTGTGTATATATAAAAGAGGGTGATGCTAAAAAGTCACCAAGACCCAGGGAGATAAGTCTAATGTTCTAAATCACACAGGCACTCACGAATTCCGATCATGGGATGCAGTAACTATTCTATTTGACCTTGCGCTCCAGTCTATCCCAGAAATTACCTGGTCATGCTGAGAAATAATCCAAGAAATTACTTAGAAACTATTCACAAAGTCTCAAACCAAAATAATCCATTATATAGAAAAAGAAAACAAATCATTATATTATTGTCATCAAAGTTGTCAATATTATGTTTACTCATAGGATCTGACAATCCTATGATTATTTATTTATTGATTTATTTTGATAAGCAAAGAATAGTTTAAGATACAAAGCAAAGATATTTTGATATATTATTGACTTGATATAAAGCACCGAGATACATGTATAAATAGACACAAGGCACAAGAGAAAAAGGACAGAATTATCCTGAATCTAGAAGGGAAAAACCTTGTATACTATGATCCAGAAAAACTTCTTAAAATACAAAATATATACATCCATAATAACAAATAAATCAGAACATAACCTATGGCAATCACCCATAATCTCACACAATCTCCATCTCCAAAATTAACACAAGGAACTTATGGGATCCTTTGGGGCAAATCCAATCTCTGCCAAAAACACCAAAGAAATTATTCCAAAAAAAAAAAAAAAAAGATTGCAGAGCCATACAAAAAAACAAATGAGAAGCATTTTCAGAAATCAATTTTGTTGAATTGGTAGACTTTGGTATGTTGTAAAAGAAAGTATGAAAAATAAGAGAAATTCAGAATATTATGAACAGTGAAAATAGGTTAATTTATGTATTTTAAACTAAATTAAAAACAAGGTAAGCTTCACATAAGTGCTTTTTATTGGAATTTGACTCAACTAACTATAACAAACACATTAACTGAAAATAACAAACAAAGCCCTATACAACTTCAGTGATTGATCAGATGAGTACATGTGTTCATGGACAAAGAAGCAAGTGCCACTAGACTCAGATAGTAGTTCATAGAACAGTATGATATACACTAAAAATATAATATAACTTATTGCAGAAAAAATTGCATAATTCTTACTGCCTTCCCATCATTTATGACAATCTAAATTAACTTTATAAGCACCAAAAATACAAGTTTTGAATATCTTCTACCATGATTACATCCAGAAGCAAGATTACAAAATTAATAACATTGTTTTAAATGAGAAAAAAGGGGAATACTAGCAGAGTACCTTCTGAAGAACATACACCTTTTCCCATTTGTCTTCAACCAACCTATAGATGTGCACTTCATTATTGTTTGGACATAAAGCGACCACTACAAAAGGAGATAAATATATTATAATATTTGAAGAATTAATAAAAGCAGCAATAAATAACATGCCATAGAGGCAATAAAAAAAGATTTATTATTGTAAGCTGGCCCCATAAACTGTACTTTTTATCTTGATTATGTAAAATGATACATGAAGATGAAATGTTCAAATGTTAACCCATCATCTTCATGAACCAGTAAAACTCCCAAAGATGATGTTTGTAATTTAAAATAAAATAAAATAGAAAAACTAGTAAAAATCCAAATTCTGTCCACTGTTAGATGAGCTTTACAACAATTATGTCATGAGGCAAAATCATCACTTTGGTCCCAAAACAACTTAAAATAAATTTCCTAGTATTATTGCATGACCAACAAGAAACTAAATATCAGAAACTATTCAAACTATAATTTTGCTAATTGAAATGATACTTCCAAGTTCAAACATGTTTTGACTACAAATTTCATGAACATAGTTATCAATCTTGGATAGTAGCACAGAGTGGACGACCCCAAAAATGCTATAATAGGATAGTAGATAACATAGTTATTAATTTATATTATACTCATATAAATACTCAAAAATAAAAAAGTATTCAAATCAAAGACATTCCTATTTAATAAGTCACAATCAAAAGAATAGGACGGTTGGGGGTTGAGTAACAGAACAGCAGGCGACAAAAAAAGAACAAGACCTACAAGATGTGATCAGGGTCAACAGAGAATTAGATTTTGGGCCACACCAAAAGTGCATGAATGAGGTAGCAAGAGACTCCGGTGACCAAAAATACTGGTAAATAATGGGAATGGCCAGAAATGCTGCCAGCAATCAGAGGGCTTGAGCTCATGAGGGTGGACGAGAAAAACATAGGCTTGCTTCAAACAATAATGACTGGAAAGGAACAAAGGAGGGGTTTCAATATTCTGATGCCAAATATGTTTGGGAGACAATGAAATGTCAGAAAATGGGGCAAAATGGGGATTTACGCTCCAGGTGTAATAGCAGTGCGAATGGCAGCAATTTTGGCTGCAAATTGCAATGTGACACACATGATGTTAAAGTGCTCCACAAACTGAAATTTGTTGCGCAGTTGGAGGCCGTGGTGGGGTTATCATGCTGGTATAGCACACAATCAATAACCATGTTCATGGATCACATTTGATTTAGTCAAGAAATAAAATTGATATCTAAGGCCAATATACACGACAAAAGGCTCCATCTAGGTTTGGTAGATTTTCAATAAAGGTTATAAAATGAGAAAAAATAGAGGGATAAGTGACTGAAACCGTGTGTCAAAGTACACTGTGGATGCTCCTTTATATAGATTAATTACAATTAATTATAGGAGATATTGTTCCTATGGTTATGATAATAAAGAAAAAATATGAAATTGATCCTATTTTGATTCTCAACACTCCCCCTCAAGCTAAAGCTTGTTACAACAAAGTTTATTCCCAACAAAAACATAAAACTTGAGTTCCGGTAAACAAGACAATAATTTGAAAGACAACTTAGGGATGTTGATGAAGTCGGGGAATATTGCTAGAAAGAGAGAGCTGGAATATCCATCAGCCTAAGAAAAGCAAGTTCCGACTTTCTTAAAACCATCATTTGGAAGCTTCAAACCAATATTTTGAAGACAACTCAGGGATCTTGGTGAAATCAGGGAATATTGCTAGGAAGAGAGAGCTGGAATACCCATCAGCTTAAGTAAATCCAAAGCAAGTTCTGATCTTAAAACCAAGATTTGAAAGCTTCAAACGAACCATGGAGACCCAAAATTATTCAAACTGAAGAGACAAAATAGTCTTAAACAGTGAGCAAAGCGAGAGAAGTCACCGAGAAAGAATCCGGAAAAAGGACAGCAACAGGGCAACCAGAAAGTTTTTTGCCGAAAATAAGTGGGAACCTGAAGGCAGTGGCCGGAAAACACGCTGAAAAAGACGGCGGCAGAATGGGTGACTGGAAAGATCTTCGCAGAAACGCAAAACACATCAAAAAATGGACTGCACGGTGCCCAAATTGCAAATCAAGAAGTACTTAAAATAAGGTTAAACAAAACCGAACTCCAATGGTGTGTCCACAAGTATGCTCCGTTTGAGGCAAAAGTCTAAGGTTATGCTCACACAAGAAGGGCGACTACGGCAGTAGAAGCGCAGCCCAAGACGGTGCGCCGCACGTCAGAGAAGTGCGCTGTTTGGCTAAGTCTAGCACGCAAAAGAGTGGGCACATGAGGGAGTGTAGCAAGCCCAATCCAGATGTCCTAACCACCAATCATGTAGATCGGTGGACAACAATGCTGATGGTGGGGTCACCGGCCGGAAAGGTCGTCGGAGCTCCGGCGGCAGACAACAGAGAACGGCGGCGGCTGCCGGAAAAGGGGGGAAATCACCTAAAAGAGGGGCAGCAAGCAGAAAGGTCAACTGGAATGCGGAAAAAGGACGACGGAAGACAGGCGACATGCAGAAAGCTCCACCAAAATGCAGAAAAGGGCCGTTGGTAAAGTGACAGCAGCCAGAAAAGTCACTGGAGAAGAAGAAAGGGTCGTTGGAATGCGATGGAATAAATACGATGACTAGAAAGTTCCACCGGGGACCCGGTGAGGGGCAGCTTTTGTTATTCCCTCAACCTAGCTCTGATACAATGTAAAATGAGAGGAAATATAGAGGGATAAGTGACTGAAACCATGTATTAGAATACACAGTGGATGCTCCTTTATATAAATTAATTGCAATTAATGCAATTAATTATAGCAGATATAGTTCTTATAATTCTGATATGATAATAAAGACAAAATATGAAGTTTATCCTATTTTGATTCTCAACAAATGTTTTCATTCATTTTAAAAAGGGGGAAACATGTGGAGTTGGGGGCAAGAAAATGGAAAGAAATACAGAAAAAACATTGAAAGATATAACAATTGTATAACACCTAGATAGTTAATGAAAGCCTGGATTCCTTCTCATTGAGCTAGATATGTTTGGATGGATGAGATAGCAATGGAAGGGAAGCTGGGAAGGTTTTAAGTAAGGCCTCCTCTCGTTTGGGAGTTTTATAAAGGAAATAAGAAGAGGGTATACCACGTGAACCTCCAAACCCCCCGTATGAACATTTTTCAAGTCACACTAATTTGGAGGATTTCAAACATCCAAGCAAAGGGAACAAAACTTGTAACTCAACCTCCCAAACCCTTACCATCCCTTCTTGTCCAAACATTTCACAATGTACAGTTCACACTACATATGCATTATTATCCAATGCTCTCTGCTTTGAGTCCACAACTTCTAGTACCTCACTCAAGATCTTCAATACACCCTGGACTGCAGTGTATAATAATATAACCACTTATATTTTCCCATATTCTCCCACAATTACAAAGCAGACTGATTTGTGCAAAATTCAAATAAATTCAAATCAGATTCAAAACAGAAATGAAATTCCCCAAAATGATTATCAGAACAATCAAACAAGTTACACATCTTTCCTAGACGATTAACCACACCAACATCAACAATTTTCCAAGTTTTAGGGATCCAAACGCTTCATAATTCAAAGCAAAAATAAAAAATAAAAAACGATACTTAACACACAGATATTCAACTTCGCCACAAAACAATATTCGCAGCAGGAGGTTCTCATTTCCGCTAACTGCAGCCTTCGTTCAATTTCAAATGAAAAAATTTAAAGCCCGTAGAGTGAAACAAATTTTAGATCCAATCAAAATCGCATCTACAAAAGCAAAAAAACCTCCACAATCCATCAACGAACAAAAAAAGTCCAAAATGAAACCACCGTCAAATCTGATTTCCTAAAATTCGTAAAAGAAAAGGAGCTAAAGGTCTGTCCTATTCTCTATGGAAACAGTAAAATTATTTCTTGGAATCCAAACAGAAAAAGAAGAAATAGAAAGAGAGAAAGAGAGTAATTACTGGATTGATCGGGGCTCCAAGCGTGGCAAGTGATGCATTGCGCGAATTGGTGAACGGCCATTACCGCCATTTTCTTCTCTGCACTGAACGGAACAAAGTGAGATCTGGTGAAGGGTTGGGTGTGCAAAAGAGACTGATGAGACGACAAAAACAAACACTGTTGAGTACTTGGCGTGGCGTGTCAAGGAGACCAAAATGAGTGATGTGGTAACTTAAACTTTTACTACTCTGCTGTGGAATTAATTTCTACCTCTCAAAAACAAAATGGATTTAATTTCCACATAACTTTTATATCTCCACACAAATTTTGTGCGTAATTTAAAATTAAATTTAAGTGAATATGGTTAAGATCAGGTTGTTTTTGTTACCACACCTAAGAATCAAAACCAACGTTTTTAAGGACAAATACATTGATTCAAAGTTCAATAATTCAATTATAATTTAACTGATTTTATATTTTTTAATATTATATCATATTTTAAGTGATAAATTAATATAAAATTATAAAAAAATTAGGATCTAAAAATTATAAATTAAATAATTTATATATTTTATAAGATAAAAAATAATAATAGTTGACAAAACAATTGATATTTTTATTAAATATTTAAGTATGTATTTTTATTTATCTTTCAAATATTTTAAATTAAATAAAAGTTGATAAGGATCGTTCAACTCTGATTTTCAGTAATTCTTGTTCAATTTACCTGATTTTTTTTTACCTATTTTGAAATGTCTCAACTTTTTAAAGTGTCTAAATCAATTACTAGACCAATTACTCATTGAATTGGTCGTCTGATTTTCAAATTACTAATTAAAACTTAAAAGATATGTTATTAGTATGAGAACTTTTATCATAGTCTTAAATAAAAAAAAAAACTTTTATAACAACAGTTGGTAGTAACTATTATTGGCCCAAACTTGTTAGTTATAAGCAATCAAGAACAACATTTCTGGTGTCACTCATTAGGTTCAATTAGTCACCGACATAAATGAACTTGGACCAATGAAACTCCTTTAATGAGCCTAATTCATTTAATGACCACATATGACACTAGCAATGCTCTATGACCTAAAACTAATTGAGTTGGTCAAGTGATCTATCTTTCTGATTTGGATACCGTACTGACACCATCCCTCATATCGTCATTCACATTTAGTCGAGAGTAAGGATAAAGTATCATCTCTCTTAGTTGAATAAATATAGTTTTTCACAGAACTATGAATCTTCTTCTATTGACTCTAAGACGAATCATGACTCCTCATGATATCTTACTAAGCATAGATTCTCAAGTCAACTAGAAGTCATCCAAGTCCTACCAGTCTTATGAATGACTAATCCCTTGTAGGGACTATGAGTCCTTTCGGTATGTCTATCTTCACTCATGTATTCAAGTTATACCCAAGAGTACACTGTTCTCCCCATTTTCAAGCGGATAAAGTTGTACAATCAAAGTATAACCCTAGCACATAGTGTTCGATGACATCCTCAAGTCTAGGATGATCAGTACTACCAAACGATGAGAAAATTTACAAATCCAATTATACTTTAAAGAATCCTTATGGAGTCTCTCGACAGGTCAGTTCGATGCCATCTGTTCTCCAACAGATCAACCCACGACATCAGTTAAGGCATCACCATGCCTGCATTCATAAGGTCCCTACCTTGTATCTCTATAAGTAAAAGATGTCGTACTAGTCCTTTTCGAGATCACCAATGCCATTTCTTGGTGATTCAAGACTAGGAACTCATTTAAGGTAATAGACATTTAGTGTCCTCGAGTCCTCACGATCATGATCCCTATCATTGATCCTCGAGAGAACACCTATTCTATTCCTAGGGCCTTTATCATTAAACGCATATTCCTAGGGCCTTTATCATTTAAGGTAATGTGCTTTCTCTGAGAGAGACCCTTCATTAGAGAATCGGCCAAATTGTAATAAGTGGGAACGTAGTCCATTTTTATCTCTAGCCTTTTAATGATTTCTCGGATGAGTTGATACTTGCAGAGCACATGTTTAGACCTTTGATGAGACTAAGGTTCCTTGCCCTGAGCTATCGCTCCGGTGTTGTAACAATACATAGGTATTGGATCAACAATGCCAGGAACCACTCCAAGTTCAGTGATGAACTTCTTGATTCGTACTGCTTCTTTAGCCGCTTCTAAAGCTACTATGTATTTTGCCTCGGTAGTAGAGTCAGTCGTGGTCTTCTATTTGGAACTTTTTCAACAAATTGCTCCACCTTTTTTTAAAAATAAAATAAAATTTCTATGATTTTTAGACAAAAACGTCTTAGAAATTGATTATTCTAAGACGGTTCTACGAAGGAACTGTCTTAGAAGCAACACATTTTTTTTATAAAAAAAAAAACAATAATTTCTAAGACGGTTTTTGGACAAAACCGTCTTAGAAATAAACACTTATAAAATGGTTCTACAAAGGAACTGTCTTAGAAGCAATACATTTTTTTAATAAAAAAATACACCAATTTCTAAGATGATTTTTGGACAAAATCGTCTTAGAAATTGACTATTCTAAGATGGTTTTACGTAGGAATCGTCTTAGAACTAGCATAATTATTCTTTTTTTAAAAACATTATCTAAGACAATTTTTATACAAAACTGTCTTATAAATAAACTCTTCTAAGACGGTTTTTCCATAGAACCATCTTAGACCTATTTTTTTGTTTTTTTTATTATAATAAAAACAACATTTTCTAAGATGGTTTATGGATAAAATCGTCTTAGAAATATATCCTTCAAAGACGGTTTGAATACCGTCGTCGAAGGTTTTGGGATTCAATGACGCAAGCTTCAAAGACGATCGTAGAACTGTCCTGAACATGCTTAAATAACCGTCGTAGAAGGTCAGTTTTCCACTTGTGTAGTCCTACAAAAGAATTTGGTTAGCCGAACATGAGGTAAAGATATAGTTTCCCCTTTCCTATTTTATCATGGTCGAGTCTAACGAAGATCGAGTGAGTGATATACTTGGCTAGTAGCTGTCATCAGAGTAGTATAATTATTAATTTAGACCTTTCAAGACAGTAAACATCCAAGTATTGATGGGCTCAAAAAGTTTAATATATTGGTGGATTAAAATTAAAAGTATCATAATTTGTGTATTTCTCAAATAAATTAAAAATTATACATAAAGATATAGGAAAAGTAAAATTTATTTTTATCATGCGTATTTCCTGTCAAATTTGACTTATTTAAGCTCTAATACAGTAACACGACTAGATATTCTTTTAAAGAGAACTGAATGTAATTCTGTGTAAGTGAACCAATATAAATCAAATGTTTCTACGTCTCTTTTAAGTGGCTTTATTGAGTATTGTTTTAAGGTTATGTTGACATAATTTCTCACCAAGTGTTTACTTGAAAAAACTTTACAAAAATACTCTTTTATTATTACTGGATGACCAAACTTGGTTTTCGTCAAACTTGTTTTTCTTTTCAGTGAATGATCCATTGCATCTATCTTTTTGGGCTGGTGATAAAAGTCTTTATTTACGAAAAGTTATTATCTTTGATTAACACATTATTTAACCCCATTCTAATGTGATTGTTGATATTTCAGAGACAACATGGTCAAGGCAGTTTCTACTATATGCTTATGTTTTATTTTCACAACACCATTTTGATGGTGAGTAATGGGCAAATCAATCAATGTTGAACATCAAAATCCATATGATACTTAGTGAAAGGCCAATATTCTACTGAACAATTTTAATAGGGAGATTAAACTGAGTTTTAATCATAGTGTTAAATTGTTTAAAGACATTTAAGGTGTTGAATTTACTTTTTAACAAGCACAACCAAGTAAATAAGGTATGTGCATCAATAAAGGTTACATAATATCTGTAACTTGTGCTAGACAAAATGTAACACCCCGTGTATACCCGACGTATTATCATTATGATTAAATCAGATTAGCGCTTAAACACTTTTAATTAAAACAAGTTTATCGCGGAAACATAAAAACCAAAACCATATTTCTCGATTACATTATGTATGGAATCACAACCCACAACCAAGCGTAAACAAGCCCCTGCTTAACCAGATCATACAACCAACAACCATAGGCAGGATAACACAATATCTCCAAGATATATATAAACAGGAGGAACATAACATAACAACAGGTTATGTACAACATCATCTGACACCCGAGGTATCTAATACAAAAGAATAAGCGTCCGAGCGCTTTCTGATCCCAAGGATCCTTCCTCACACGAAGGCATACATATACATCAAAGTATACAAAACAAGCTACATGTACATCACATGTCTTCCCTCTACAGGGGTACAAAACATAAACAAAAGTCGAGCCGAGCTCCAAGCTATCCACTGCTGCCCAAGGCCAAGCAGATACCGTCTCTACTGGGGCCTCCGGCCCTGAGACCGCTCCTCTCTACCAGAAGCATCACCTGAAAAAGCATAAGCCCCACACGGGGTGAGATAAACATCTCAGTAAGCTTAGGGTCCTTGGAGGCATCTCCACCACCCTGGCTCACTCACCATGACACAAGTCATCAGGGTATCACAACCAACTGGGCCTCCTAGCCTGGCCTCCCAGCCCTCATAACAATACAATCAATGTATCTAGCTCTATGTACGACGGACCGAGTCAACGCCTACCTCAGTGTGAAATCGGAATTCACACCCGTGCCATCCCATCGGGAGCTATCCCTTACGCATGGACGCACGTATATGGTACCTCCGAGAATAGGCAATCAACCGCGACGGGACACACCTATCTCTTGGTCTTAGGGGATCATCCGCACCCCGGGACCCAGTCAACCATGAGCAAACCAAACTAGGAGGTGCGCTCTACTCCTAGGGAGGTCCATATCTATCTTAACTGGCCAGAAGATCTAATAATATGCTTAATACAATTCTCAAGCACAGATACAAGCATATATTATCATGAGTATGCAACAACCACACAATGCATGTATCATGAATGTAACCACTACTCCCTCGGAGTATGGTGGAGCACAAGCAAGTGGGAAACATCCCCAAGGGTCCAAGAACTTACCTAGCAAAGCCGAGCTCTGCGGTTCTTCCCTTGCTCTATGGCCCATGCCACTGACACCCGTGGTGTCACGCCCTATATAAGGCACATACAAGCATGTATCAAACATCCATACAATGCATACCATCATACACGGTTCACAACCGCTCAAAATGAAAGGAATCACAATCCTTTCCAAACCATCAAGGTCTTCTATCCCATGGTTCAACAAGGCTTATCATCCACAAGCCATCATACCAATAGTCTCTCAAGGCCATCTAAACCACAAGCCAAGGCTCTAACATGTCACAATGTGGCCAAGCAACTCAACCCACAACAACACACATGCTTCACATAGAGCCATGAAACCAAGGTTCACCGAATTCACATTTAAGAGCTAATCCTACATCCTCTCAACATTCTAAGCATATGTTTCAACATGACCCAAAGCTAAAACTAGCTCTATCAAAAGTGGGTCATTATTCACCCAAAACCCCAACTCATAAATCAGGAGGTGATTCTCGAGTTTCTTACCTCAAAGATAGCAAGGAATGCTCAAGGACGACTTCCCCTAACTTGGGTACTCACGAATCGTCGCCGTTCCTCGCCGAGCTCGAGTTTCACGAACTTCCCTTGAGAAAGAGATTCTTTGATTTAGGGGTTTTCAAGTGAAAAATGAGGAAGGATTCAAGCTCAAGAAGTGATTTCCATCATAAAATGAGTTTAAGGGATGGATTTTGGTGAGATATGATGAAGAAATGAAGCTTGGAGGTCCAACAATGGAGGAAAGGGGCTGGAGGAAGAAGAAGAGAAGGTTTGAGGCTCAAAAATCGTGAAACCCCCTTTTATAGTGGCCCTGTAAGAGCTGCCGCGCTGATCGCGCCAGTTGCAGGTGACCACGGCGCCATCCGCGCCAACCCCGCGCCAAGAGCGTCGGTTTCCAGAACTTCTGACGCCAGGAGCGCCACCTCCCGCGCCAAGAGCCCCAACCTCCAGAGCCTCCCACCCCGTTAGTGTCAACTCCCGCGCCAAGAGCGCCAACCTCCAGAGGTTCCCGCACCACCGGCGCCAACTCCCGCGCCAGGAGTGCCAACCTCCAGAACCTCCGGCGCCAACCGCGCCAGCTGGAAATCTCATAGTGGTCTGGCGCCACCAGCGCCAGCTTGGCGCCCCAGGCGTCAACCACCAGAGACCCTGGCGCTAGGAGCGCTGCTCCCGAGCTATCAGCGCCACACACCATAGTTGTGGCGTCATCAGCGCCACAATTCTGCAGAAGAATTCTGCAGAAGGTTTTCTGCATAATCCAGCGCCAAACGTCCCCAGACTTGAGCCATACGCGCCCAAACTCGCCCCAAGCGCACTGGGACTTAGGGTTATCACACAAAAGGGGAAAAAAACCCCATAAATTAGTATAAATGAGTTCAAAATGAGTAGAATAGACACTAAGAGAAGGGGAGGAAGGAAGTTTGCGTGATTTGCCAATGCAACAATATGAACAAAAGTTAGAACTTGTTTTATTGATAATAGACAGATTACAAAGTTTGAATACAAGTTTCATAGTAACAACATTAGGATGTCTTAACCTAGAATGCCAAGTTGCAAAAGAAATGGAACTACTAGAAACTATATTTACAACTGAAGCATTATTAACTCTATTTATAGAATTGGAAACATAATTTGAAAAGATGCTCTAAACATAGGTTTTGAAACATTAGAGGAAATGGTATTGATAATGGATGAGACTTGAGTTGTTGTCTAAATGATTCACTACTAGAAAAGCGGCTTTCAACATCGGTTATATGAGACATTTAACATCGGTTCCGGGCCGATGTTGAATCAGGCGACGTTGAAAGTGGAGAATTTAACATCGATTTTAAAAACCGATGTTAACAAGGGTAAAACACATCGGTTTGCCATCAATAACCAATGTGGGCATGTCGTACATGAAAACGCTAAAAAAAGTAAACGATGGTTACACAACATCGGTTTTGTAGTAAAACCGATGTTAAGTAATACAACAACATCGATTTTTCATGGAAACCGATGTTGTTATTAAGAAACAACATCGGTTTCGTCAAGAAAACCGATGTTGCTATGAAGAAACAACATCAGTTTTATAAAGTAAACCGATGTTGTTTGTTGATAACAACATCAGTTTTTCAGAGAAAACAAATGTTGTTTTATTGTAGGAACATCGGTTTTCTGTCGAAAACCGAAGTTGTTATCAACAAACAACATCGGTTTACTTTGTAAAACCGATGTTGTATCTTAATGACAACATCGGTTTTCTTGACGAAACCGATGTTGATTTATATGTTAACATCGATTTTTTTTGCAACCGATGTTTTTTTTTATTTTTTTAATATTTTATCTGTTTTTTTAATTTTACCAGTTCTTCAACCTGCAAATTTAAATATCCAGAACAGCAATGCACAATTTAAATATCCAGAACCAACAATGCACAATTTAATAATATTCCAATAACAAATCCAATGTAATAAGGGCCAATGTACATAAAGAGTATGCTAAAGTTTAATATATTTACAATTGTTTTGAAAAATAGAAATGAATCCCCTAATGTAATAATACATCTTGTCTAATTTTAAGAAAAAATGTCGCCCATTGGAGTCTGATTACCTTCATGGTGTCCGCTTCCAATGGTCTTTGATCATTGAAAAACTGCATGACTTATAGGAGATAGTAATAAGTACAAAACAAAAACAAGTAAACGAAAACAATTTGTTTTGAATTAGACAAGTAATTACCATGTCCCAGGTATTTGTGAAGGCTCCCTGGACTATTGTCTGCATCCAATGCATGACATAATAGCCACACTCAGTGCTTCCTGTTTGCTTATTACACTAAATTGCAAAACAAAGTCAAAGTTAAATGGCAAATACTGTGAACATTAATAAAAATTAATTGAATAGTTAAACCATGATTTATGACAAGACTTACTTTAAGCGCAATCCATTTAGTTGTAGCCTTTGATTTACTTGCTGGAGAGTCATCCAGACCCTTCAAAGCACTGCTTAAGACAAACAAGTATGCATACTGTTCAAGTTAGATTTCAAGTATAGAAATAACGTAAATGTGTTAGAAATTAGAACCTACCTGTTAATAATTCCTTTAAGGTAGTTGTCAGGCCTGTTATGCAACGAACAGAACCAGACGACTACATTGGCCTTCGGACATATAACAACCAGTTGCCAATGTAAACTGCATTGTAAAAAACAAGGTTATTATACTGCATACATTAATAAATTGTGATTCTCATTTATGCTTACCCATTCAAATAGGGTGCAAGGTAGACTTTTCTCTGTGAAGTCTGCATCCATTTCTTCATATAGTCCTCGATCAGAAACTGAGATTGGCCAGTTCTCTGTATCAACTGTGGCTCGAGGAATCCATAGACATCGGGGTTATCGGATTGCAGACTTAAATGATTCATATGCCTATTATGCAATGAAAATAAAGTAAGTTATGGTAGAATATAAAATAATTCACCAAATAATGCTAGTCAATTGCAAGAGACTTACAACATCCACAACTGTAAAACGGAGATGCTCAGACACTGATCACCATGGATGATCTCCGAAATATCCTCATGCTTGATGTACAAGGGGAAGTTTTCATTAAATACCCCAAACATCTGAGGGTCCCATGGCACCTGGAACGGTCTGAGGAAAAGATCAGGGATGGTCAGGGCTAGAAGGTACAAGGGATCAGAAGCACGATCCGCCTTATCTACAAGTTTCTGCGGTCCCTTGGCTTCTTGTTTATCCTACACAGTTAACAACCAAGGGTGAGCGATCATGTTAAGTTCATATGTGACAAATCATTCGTAAAGTAAAAGACATAAGGGAAAAAGAACAAAACCTGGGTCAAAATTGTCTGTACAAGATGTGTCGGTCAGGCAAGGAAAGTGTTAAGTGTCTGCCCCACTAACACAACCTCGTCAGTGGGAATAGGAATGGGAGAGTCTGCATCGTGAACCTCCTCAACACTCACCTTTACCTGACCAGCGGCAAGAGGGACGTTGTGCACAATCGTCGATCCCTCATGAACTCTGCCAAGGGCAACAAGGCGGGGAGGATTGCCATCCACATACAACCCACGCCTATCAGATGCACCCGTGTCAGGGTCATTGCCCGAGGGATCGACACAGCTTCCCTTGGTGCTAACACGGGCACCAAGGGGACATGACTGTACCTCTGGAGGCTGAATGGCTGCCTGGGACTGGATGTGGGACTGCAGCTGGCTGAAGCTCATCATCACCTGTTGGGTGACCCTCTCTGTGATCGACTGTGTAAGTCTATCAGTGATAGACTGCTCCAGCTCGACCCTAATGTTGTCTTTCAGGCGATCCAAGTCCTCAGGCACCATGGATGAAGACCTCGACTTCCGAGAGGACGATGGAGCTGGTCCGACGTACTGGGTGATGGTCACACCAACTCCAGTGTAATATCTTGAATTTTAAGCATGTAATTAAGCTTAGATTAAGCCTAGGATAAAGGTTTATAGTGATACTTGAGAATCCCTAAGAGAAAGGCTTGAGAAAAGATGAAATAAGCTGATTTATGAGTTTTCTGAAGTGCCACGCCTGAGGCGTGGGATCCCACGCCTGAGGCTTGGGAAACAGCCCAGAAAGCCAATT
>PYAF01005859.1:0-10436 GCA_007407185.1 Glycine tomentella
AACCGGCTTTAAATGTCCAGAAACAAAGACGGTTCTCACTTTAGCCCGTCTTTGTTTTATAGTATCTAAGACGGTTATTCAATAACCGTCTTCGTAAATAACAATTTATTTACGAAATTGCCACCGCCTCACCAACTAAGACGGTTATGCTCCAACCGTCTTGGATAGCGCGTCTTTAAATGCCTTATTTGTAGTGGTGAATGAATGTCAATTGACCGAGAAGGAATTACATTTTTTGTTCTCCGAACAAAGATGCATACATTAATTGCAGAAAAAAAGAATGGCACTAGAGGCTATCCAACGTCACCATGAAAATGAAGAAACCAATCCTTTAGAAGCACAACATTAAATACATGTAAAAGCTCAGACACAAGCTCGAATGCAATAATGCCAAATATCTTTTGTAGCCCAACGTTCGAGACACCATAGACCAAAAGAGGTGTAACTGGAGAAGTTGAGTCGCATTTAGCATGCGGTTAGGCTAGATAACTTTTGTCTTCAAACAATTTTTTGATTATTTTGTGGCTCCAACGTCCCAATGCAAACACCTAGCCCACGTTAGAGATCAAAGGAGATGCAACTTGAGAAGTTGAGTCACATTTTGCATGCAGTTAGGCTAGCGTCCCAGACGTTTAGATAACTTATATCTTCAAATAATTTTTTGAATATATTTTGGCCCACATCCCAAACACCTAGCCTACGTTAGACACTGTTGCCATTGTGTTTGAGTGTTGTAACGAAATATGTAACATGGGTTTATTCTAGCTGTTATAAATACCCTTGAAATGACCTTACAAAAGAGGAAAATGAGTTGGAAGGCAAATTCTCTCATCACTCATCCTAGTTTTAAGTTTTTTCTTACATTTCACACTGATGATTCAACCCCTAGAAGAGAAAATTGGAGATTCATACGCAAGTTACCCTTTTAATAGTAATAAAATTAACTTTTGTTTACAATTAAAAAAGTAAATTTGTATAATAAATAATTCAATTACTATTATAAATGGTAATTTTTATTGTAATCAATTCCATCTCAATTAAAAAGTTGATTTGTATCATATTTAATTTGATTACTATTAATGAGGATAAGTTGTAAAGCTGAAGTGTATTATTTCCTTTGAGAAAAAATCTTTGGAAATAAACAAAGCTTGGGTTGGGAAAAGCAGTACCAGGTTGGGAATAGCAGAGTCCTTAACTAATAAACAGAGTTCCAAAGCCGTTTCAATTATTTGAAATCAGGCCCAGCCCATTCTATCAGTCCACCCTATATACTTCTTCCTCCAGCCGCTCCAAGCCCTAGCTAGGGTTTCAGCTGCCTGGTACTTTCTTTAATCCGAAGATTTTCCCATTTGATTCTCCTACATTTTCTTCTGCATCACTGATTCCAATTCTCACTTTCTTCTTCTCTGCAATTTTGTTCGCAGCTGTTAGATCTGTACCAGCCTAGCCATTGATTTGGAAAAGCCCAACCTTCAAGGATGAGGTATTCATTCGCTCGTCTTCTGCTTGTCTTTGTTCAAATTTCTTAGCATGTTCGCGCGTTTTATTGTGAATGCAATGCCGTTAATCGGTTTTCGTTGTTAATTGATGTGTACTTTGCGCGGGGTTACTGTGTATGATGTTAATGAAAATTTTCGGTGAAAATTGTGCATTTGGAAAACCTAGGTTTTGTTGTTTCTGATCTGTATTGGGTGTTGGTTGTTGCAGTAAGCTTCAGAGTGATGCTCTAAGAGAAGCTATCTCAGGAATCATGGCTGATTCCAAGGAAAAGAACAGGAAATTTGTTGAGACCATTGAACTCCAAATTGGGTTGAAAAATTATGATCCCCAGAAGGACAAGCGTTTCAGTGGCTCTGTTAAGTTGCCTCACATTCCTCGCCCCAAGATGAAGATTTGTATGCTTGGAGATGCCCAGCACGTTGAGGAGGTAACAATAATTTATGCTGTAGAGAACCACGAAGTTCAATCGTGGGCTTCATTGTTTTCCTAGATATTTTACATTAGATAACACATGGTATGTATGTTTATTGAAATTTCATTTGTATAACATGATTTATAATTTATAATTTATTGCTTTACAGATTGTGTTTGCTTCCTCTCCATTTAGTGGTGTGTACTTGATATGATTTTAAAAGTTGTTGTTTTCTTGCAATGCCTTTTTTTATTGAATTACTTTGAAATAAGACACAGATTTGTTAATTTTGTAACCACAATACAAGATGTGTGATGCCATTCTTTTAGGTTTGTTAGCGGTTATTTTATATTGTGTGTTTTAGTGTATTGTTCGATAGTTATCATTCAATTCTCAATAGCCTAGTTTGTTGTGTTGATGTTTATCGCATTTGCAGGCTGAGAAGATAGGATTGGACTACATGGATGTTGAGGCCTTGAAGAAGCTTAACAAAAACAAGAAGTTGGTGAAAAAACTAGCCAAAAAATATCATGCCTTTTTAGCCTCTGAAGCAGTCATCAAGCAGATTCCTCGTCTCTTGGGACCTGGTCTCAACAAGGCAGGCATGTTTTATTGTTTTGGATTTTGAATCTCTTGGACATTTTAGAGAGTATTTATTGATTTGCCTGTTTTGATAACTTACATCGGCCATTGCTGTTTTTTTTTTTTTTTTTAATTTGGTCACATTCTGCTATTACATGCTGTTTTTAAGTACAAACATTATAAAATCTTTCAAGTGGCTTTCTGTATCATATTGTTGCTTTAGCTGATTTATGATTGATTTGGTTGACTTTGCAGGGAAGTTCCCTACACTTGTGACTCACCAAGAATCTCTCGAGTCAAAGGTTAATGAGACCAAGGCCATGGTCAAGTTCCAGCTTAAGAAGGTTCTCTGCATGGGAGTAGCTGTGGGGAATGTTAGCATGGAGGAAAAGCAAATCTTCCAAAATGTACAACTGAGTGTTAACTTCCTTGTCTCTTTGCTGAAAAAGAATTGGCAGAACGTGAGTAGTCCATTCTTGAAATTGTTGCATTTTAGACTATTTAGTATTTACCGGATTTTTCTTTAAATTATATGATTTCAAATGTTTTGCTATATTTTTATGGTCTTTTATCGTGCTGCATGTGAATTTTCTCCTTTAATACTTGCAATATTTGATCTAGTTGAACCTTCCAATCAAAGACTGAACGAACTCTATTCTTAATTTCAGGTTCGGTGCCTGTATCTGAAGAGTACCATGGGGAAATCGTACCGTGTCTTTTGAGTAGTGGTTCTTAAATTCAGTGAATTTCTGATTGCACTTAATATATTGTCTTGATAGGTTGGACATAATTTTCATCGTTCTACAGTTTTGTTGGATGAGTATTTTTGGGTAGTATTTCTTGTTATTGACATTTATTTTTCAATCGGATAATTTTAGTGGTGCTAAGTTTAAGCTACTCGTTTTTTAACTTACACAACTCCTTACGCTATGCCCCTTAGTAACAACTGCTGGTTAGGAATTGAATCAGCCCTTAGGCCCAATCGTGTTAAAGTAATTAGGAAATGAATATGAATTTAAATAAATCTTAACGCATAAATAAATCTTAATTATGTATTTAACTTAATGTAATCATTCTTTAAAAAAAAATCAGTGTAATCATAAAAAAAAAAATCAGATGTGTAGTAGATGAACGTTTTGATACCATAACGTGCGCAATTGTAACATGCATTAGTTGTGAAGTTATAATACTGATGTTTTTGATACGATTTTGCGATGTACATGACAGGTGAACAAGTATATCAATCGTTTTGGATTTTTATTATCCACCTTAGTAATTTTTTATTGATTTGATTCTGAAAGTTTTTAACCATCAGAAAATTATACTTTCAAATCAACAGTGTTTCATCGTTGTTGTCGCTGGCATTGATGAGTGTCGGTTTTGATTATAATTTTGGAGCCTAGAGTGAAGAGAAGAGAGCCACTCGCTTGCTTTTGGAGAATATGGTTCTCAGAATCCTATTAATTAGCCTTGCCCTGACCAAGCAGATGATGTGCAAAGGGGATTTGCAGCAAGACATGTTGCGATGAGAGGAATTAAGCACACAAAAGCATCTAAATTGTTCATTTATTATTTGTGCAGGTGGATGGCATGATTCCTATTCAAGATTGCCACATATTTGTACAAAATACATCTTGCTACATTTTGGAAGTGAGTATAATACGAGGAATCTTGAAGATAATAACATTGTTCCTATTCAAGATTTGGCTTCTGTTAAGGAAAGGGGTGCACTTAAGAATTTAAACTGGAGGAATAATTGCTAATTGAAAAATCAACAGATAAGATTGTTAATGCCTTAAAGGGGCCAAATAAACTAAAACTAACATTCTATAGTGCCAGAGATCCATCGCTTTGCTACTTAAAGGTTCAAATCCTAATTGTTAAAATTCATTCTTATAAGTTTATACTTTTAAATTGAATCAGGTGTAGCAAATTTTTTTTATAAACAAGGTGAACCGTGAACTTTTAATCTTTGGTCAGCCTGTTGTTGAAATTAAGGAATTGTCTTTCTTCTATGAATATAATGCACGAATGACCTAATGTAACTTACTTAAATATAATGCATGTCAATCTAATTTTTCATTTTTCAATTTAATTTTATCAACTATATATATTACATTAAGTTTAAGGTTTTTAATATCTATTTTTAAGATTTTATATAAATTAATTTATGTAGACTTTTAGTATAATTTAAAATATTTTCTTGAATATATGAAATTTTATTTACTAATTTACTTAAATTTTCTTTCTGAAATGTTTTTTATAGCAATAAATAATATGATCAATTGTCATTTTAACACAATGATGTGTACGGTGTACCCACGTAATAATAAATAGAAAGATATACAAAATAAATTTCGTAAGTTATCTCTAGAAAGATAATATGGGTTTTTTTTTTTACTCAGAAAAAAATAAGTTTTATAAAAACTCTGAAAGTGGAATGCTTGGTCAAAATAAGCCTGTTTTCTAGGTTGCTGAAATCATGAAACCATTCTGACTAGTTCACGCATGCATAGTGATGACATAGGTATTATTAACATATTTATAAATTATCTTCAACTTTATCTTTATTTTTAATACATCTATCACACACAGACATACATATATATATATATATATATATATATATAGATATATAGATTATTTCTGTCATCCTTTTTTCCCATACACCTTAGTACTTTTCACCATTTCTCTTTCAAAGACTGTGCTTTTAAATGATAGACAGAAAATATCGTTTCTAATACCTCAATCCTTTCTTTTTTATTCAAAATTCATCATGGTTATTAGTCTCCATACCTAATAACTTGCATTAAATCATGGTTAGGTCATAGGCAAGACACAAGTGGAGATTTTCTATATTTATTTAGTACGTTACCGAACAGAAATTGACACTTTGGCAAGTAAGTCAAGTACCATTTATACATTGTCATAAACTCATAATGCTAGCTGCCTAGCTGCCATGCTCGTTGCCACCAAACCCCATCTAAGTAAAATTAGTTATCTGTTTGGTCAAACAGGCGAACAGAGTTTCATGATTTCTAATTGATGCATAAACTCTTTGGCTCTTCTTCGTCTTTAATTCATCGTGCCAAACAATGACTAACCTTTTAGCCTATCATAATTGCCTTTTGCCAAATCAGAAGTGTGTACTTGAGTGGATTTCTAACGCGTTACCATCGAACTTTTCATAAGCACGCCCGTCAAGCTGACGTGAAAACAGTCTAAATCACAAAAATAATTAATTATGTGTATTATAGGCACAGCCCAATTAGATTAGGCATACAATTAGCGGCAGATGCAGGACTTCCAGTGAGTATGGGCAGTTTAATAATAATAATAATAATTATTATTATTATTATACATAAAAAAATGAATGAAAAATTAAGGATAATGAGTTCAAATTATAGAAAATTAAAACATTTAATTATAATCTTAAAAAAATGAGAGAATGTATTTGCACACCCTTATAATATAGGTCTGTCACTCCATGCAATAATTTTATTTTTATAAATTCACAGTACTATAAATTTGATATTTGTTCATTTTTCATCTTGTTTTTTCTCAGATTAGTACGATTGACATACGGGTGACCACAAATAATTTTTGTTAGGCATATACACATGTTATTCTTGTAATATTTTTCTTGAAATATTTTTTATTGTATCATTAATTATATATTTTTATATAAATTATCCATTCATATAGTATAAATGATAGTAACAATAATATAGAAATTAGAAAGTAAAACTCTCTCTTATGACTAAAATTTCTTCTTGAAAAAGAACAATATATCTGTCAATTATTTTCATTTTTACATTATGATGTTGAATCGTCCTCTCCATGAACGAAAACGCATACGAAGCACAAAATTTTTATTTTTGTATATTGTATCATTAAGTTGGTAACAAAATTATATTTTTCTAGATTTTTTATATTGATGAAACAAGTCACTTTTTTATTTTAGTTATATTACAATCGATGTCAAAAATTAAAATAATATATATAATTTTACAAGATCACTTAATTTTGTAAAATAAAGTTCTTAAATGATGGTAAAATATACAAAAATAAAAAACTTGAGTGATAAAAATTTTGAAAAATAAAACTTGAGTAATAAAATCAACAAAACAATGAAAACTGAGTGATACTAAAAATATTAAAAGAGATTAAATGTACATGTTTTTTTAAAAAGAAGTCTAATGATCACGTACGATGAATATAACCCATAAAAATATTATTAATATGAATTTTGATATCATTATTATAAAAATTAGAAGATGAAAAAACTCAAATTCATGAATAAAAAAATACAGGAACCTTACCAAAAATATAAAAACTAAAAACACTTTTCTCCTTTATTTTTCTGTAAATCTTTGTCCTTCCTATTTTGGAGGTTTTTAGTTTTCTTCTAAAAACTCAAGTTCATCCTTTATTTTTCTTTAATAATTCTACTATTATGTTTGTTGTTATTGGTTTCCTATTTTTTTATCTAACAGTTTCACACTTACCTAATTAATGCATATGTTTTATTTTCTCATTTAGCTTTGTATAATCTATATCTATTAATCAAAGGGGTTTATAATTGTTGAACATAGTAAGTAAGTTTTATATATCTTTAAGTATTGTATTCGATTTTTATAGATTACAAAAACCCATTAATTGTGATATTTTGATGTCAATTTTGTCCTATCCTTATCAAATTCTTTTCTTTTTTTTTCTAAAGTGGTGACCTCAAAACACGATCGCTTTTCTAACTAAAAAATTTATATTCTTCCTTCTTACGTTTTCAACCACACGTCACCATGAATCTTGAATGCCAAATTACCTTTGCTCGTTGTTTCAATTTTTGCTTCAGTTTTGAAAAATCCAGTCAACATTTAGTTTGTTTCATGTGTTCATTTTTTTTAATCAAGGTTGTTTAGATCTGTTGTAGTGCATCGTGCACTAGTGGTGAATGTTGTTTTTTGTCAAGTTTATGATTCAGGTTTTGCTTTAATTTGTGTTAATTGAGAAGGAACATTTGGTTTCTGCGCGGTGAGAGGAGTATGAATTCCATGCCATATGTGCATTTAATATAGTATTTAAAGTTTAACATGTCATATATATATATGTATCTTTATTAACGTTATATATATATATATATATATATATATATATATATATAAATTAATTAAAATGAAATGTCAATGCTATACGCAGGGGCGGAACTACTTGTAGCATTGCCCTCCTGAATTTTTGTTATTAATTTTTTAATGTATATTTTATTTTAAATATTAAAATAATTTAGATGATTTTATATTGAGATTTTAACAGTAAATATATTCAAGTTTTATTTATCTTTATTTGTATTTTTGATAAAATATTTTATTCTTATTTATAATATCTATTATAAATATATTGAAAATTTTTAAATTAATATTTTATTTCATTTTTTATAGGAGATAATTAAATCCTCTTTATTTAGGCAAAATATTTAAGCATAATTATTTCATTTTTAAAATTATTTTTCTTTTATAATTTTTGTTTTTATTTTAATTATAATTGACTTTATTAGTTTCTCTTCTAATATTATAATTATTTAGGAATTAAATACTATTATTAACATTTGCAAATGATACAAACTTGTCAACATTATATATAAGAGATTGACAACTTAAACTTTGATACACGCCAACAAATATTATCTCTTTCTATTCTTCTTCTAATAAACTTTTTCATTTTTTCTTTCTCATCTTTGTTATTATTATCACTGTTTTTTAGGCTTTAATGTGCTTATAGTTTTGACTGCACTAGAGGTTCACCAGAATTTGTTCTCTCGACAACACTATTATTTTTTTTCTTATTTTCTAACTATTTGATGTCAAAATCTCCTTTAATGATTGTTAACTACTATTATTTTAAAAGATAATAAGGTTAGTAACAAAATTCATTTTATTTCAATATTTTTTTATAACATAATTAATAGGATATTTTTGTTAAATTTTATGATTACGTACATATATATCAACTTTTACTATAAATTAATAGTTATCCGTGACATGTGAAACTCACAATTAACATTTGTAATTTTAATTCTCTTAAAAATAAGATATTTAGTTTATTTTCTATGTCAATATATTTTTATTATATTTTCTTATTTTTTTAAAAATAATTATAAATATTCAAATTAAATTTAAGACTTATAAATTTATTAAATAAATTTTTATTTTTTAAATTGGCCCAGACTTCTCATGCTGGGTCCGCCTCTTACTATATGTCTCAAGTTAAATCGACCATAAAATTAAAAAATAATTAAGGATTCCTATTTAAAACATCAAATGTACAAGTGTTGTATACTTGACAAAATCATATCTTGAGTTAATTTGAGGATCGATAGTGATAAATGAAATAAAATATATAAGTAAATGAGTTCAATTTGTAAAAATTTAAATTTTCTATACTGCTTGTTATAACTGTAGAGAAAGTTCATTCAAATAGAACTATATAACATCTGGCTATAATTTTTCAAATAATGTAACCAAAATACGTAACACATTTAACAATGGTGTAAGATGAAACGTCGAGGAGCGGAGGAATGTGTGGTCAAAGCGGCATGAAAATTAGCACCAACACAATTCCCAACAGATCATACATCTTCTACATTCTACTTTAATTTAAATATTTTTTTTCTTATCATCTCAATCAATTAAACACACTCTAATGGATAATGCCTGAGACACTCACCAACTTTCCCATGTATCTCTACATACGAATATAACGCCTCTTTCTTTTAGAATTTAAAAGTAACTTTTGTGATCGAATCCTATGATTGGCACCAAAAGGGATATTATTTTGCAATTTTTATTTGGTCACATGCAAAATTTTGCCATATTAAAACCAAAATCTAGCTGACGACTGACGAGTGTTTTAAGCTTTAACTATATTAATTAAAAATTTAATAAATAAAAAGTTTTAATTAAAAATCACAGAATTACTTTAAGTGATGTTTTTTTTATATAAAAATATATTTTTAATTCTTTAATCAATATCTTAGCAATAGAATAATATTATATATTTTCCTATGAACTTTCTTACAAATCCTCCTCCTACTTTATAAAGAAAGTATAAGATAAAAAGTAAGAAATAAATGTATTTGATGTATTTTTAATAAATGTTCACGGCTAGATTTTAAAGATTCCAAAAGCGAAAACTCAAGAGAATTCTTATTTAGCCAAATGTTCAAACCTCAATCATTTCATGTTAAGGAATATCTTTATGCCCAATATTAGAGACCCAAATGTTCTATTACTGATGTCTCATTTACTATACTCAGTCTAAATATGAATAGGTATTTATTTAAAAAAAAATGAAAATTTGTTAGTCTTAACATTTGCATGAGTTGAAATTTGAAATTTGAAAGAATTTTGAAGTTAAAGTGTCATGGTTAAAGGATTTAAATAAAGTTTCACCCCTCACATAAAAGTTGTCTATATTTTGTGGTCTCAGTCATGGTCATGATCCATCACTCCTCAAAACTACTCTCAAGATTGGTCCAAAGGATCATATTTATTTTTAGAAAAGGAACTGAATATGTTTTATAATATATTAAAATAAAATGAAATCTAACATATGTATTTTAGTTATGAGAATGTAATTAATGTATTAATAGTGTAAAAATATTTATATTATTATTCAATCACAAATTATTATATATAATAAGTTAATTAATTTTTATGATAATTATCTTAAAAATCAAATTAACTATGATTTCAATTAGTTGTTAGTATCTAACTGTTCACACCAACTTGTATAAAAACTAAAATCTTGTATTTATATATGTTGCATTTTAAAAAGTAAATAAAATAAGACATATATAACAAAAAAATAGAATAAATTATAACAACACTTCCTAATATTTCACATAATTATATAAGTATTTTTTGTTTTTTTAACCATTTTATTT
>PYAF01005859.1:10536-45665 GCA_007407185.1 Glycine tomentella
ATTAAAAATAAATATATTTAATAAAAATATAGTTTGCTAAAACAATTATGTTGTTTGATTTTATTAAATGACTAAAACAGGAAATCATTTTGTTTATTATCTACCAAACGTTTGATAGTGGTTGATATATTGTTTATTTTCTAAAAAAATATTATTAGTTTTGTACTCTTGATACTTTTTTATTCTTTTCAATATTTTATAAAAGTTATTTCACTAAATCACATGAATTTATCTCCTGTTAATAAGTAATCACGTCAATATTACATTTTACTCAATAATAAAATTTAGTAATGCAAACTATATTTTTATTAAATATATTTATTTTTAATGTTTTAATAATGTCTCAAGATGCTGTAAAAAAAACAATGTCTCAAGATTAAAGTAAAAAAAGTAATGTCTCAGATACTCTTTAATCTCGTTACAATTTAAAAATACAATAATGAGGGTTCTTCTTCTTTTTTTTTTGTGATCAGAGAGGCTTATAATAACCACATTTCCCACCGAAAAATACTACTTTTATAAAACTACCCTTTCTCAGTTTATTCTCTCTGTCAGTGTATTTTTCTCTTTCTTATTTTACTCAATTATACATTTTCATTGATGCTCAAAATAAACTTAGTTTCCATAACCTTTTCTCAAAACATAAAAAAAAAAAACATTTTGGATAGTGAACATTCTATAAAGTAATTATGCTAATTTTTTTAAAAAATTTATTAATAATTTTCTAACACAAAAATAAAAACTATTGAAAATTTCAATAAACTAAATATGTTTAGTTTTTATTTAATAATTTTAAAAAAATAATAAAATAAATAAAAATATTTAAAATTACTCTTCTAGACAGATATGATTTATATTTAAGGGAATTTTTTTTCACAACAAATGCTAGCTGAAAATGAAAATTATAGAGAAATTAGAAATCTTTCTTTAAAAAACAAATAATTTATAAAGAGTAAATGTGAAATTTTTATTTGAGTGTTTTTTTTATAAATAAAATAGAATATAAAAGTGGAAATACTTTTGTTTAAAATTTACAAAAAAAAATTCTGAAAATATTTGAAAAAATATGTCATAAATTAAAAATAACAAATTAATATTTTAATCATTTTTTAAGAAGTGAAAATACGATAACACTTTAAAATATTTTATTTTTGATACATATTTTATAAATTTTAAAAATTAAAAATATTTTTTTTCAAAAAAAGAAACACTTGAATCACATTTGACTTGTGAATTCAAATATTCAGAAAAGTTGTGCGCAGTGCCCAAACCCCAAAGGCCAAAACGATATTAACGCGCAAACACGTGCGGGGTGTCAATATGCTGAGGTGTCAACGTGCTTTCAGAAAGGCGGTGCTTAACACGTGGGCGATACTGAGATCCGCGTACGCGCATTACTTGCAACATTTATAATCCCAATACTACAATAACAAATTAACAACACTAGTATTGGGAGGGAGTATTATTTGATTTTTATTTCCACTTTTTAACCAAATATCACGCGTGCTTGCCATTTGTATAATTATATAAATTTATCCTCAATATAAATAGTAATTAGAAAAAAAATTTCCACCAAAATGATATAAATAAAATTAATAGATATTTTACATGATAACCAAAAATAATAATTAAAGGTTAGAATAACCTAATTTTGTGAAAGAGATTTGTGTTTTTATCATACATCAAATTCAGGACAAATTATTATTAAGTTATAAATTTTATAAAATAAATTAGATATTGTATTCTTCGGTTTCATTTAGCCGAAGTCCAACCGACCCTTGATTGAACTTATAGGATATGGACCAATCGACCTGATTCCAACATATAAGAATCAATTGTATTTTATCATATGGTGACTATTTCTCAATAATATTTAAACATATCTTATTATATGATAATTATATCTCAATCATATATAATTATATCATAACTATATTTATCATATTTTACCTAAATTATATAAATTTTGAATCATATCTTATTTACTACCATAATTAAGAAACTTTATATAACCAACACCTAATCCAATAGCAAGACAAAATATAATTTTTATACTTAAGAGTCAAGAGCAGGAGACATCTAAACTAACGGTTAAATCCTATTTCGAAACAGGTAATTTCTGATACCTACCTGTAATTATTAAGTATTTCTTTTTTAAGATAGGACTATGTTTTGTTCAAAGTTCTTGTTATAAAATCGACTTTTAAATAAATTATTATGAAGGTCGGATTATAATAAAAGTTGTACTGCCAATTAAATTTCTCTATTTAGTAAAATTAGATCATATTATTTTAATTAAAAGAGGGGTTAAGGTTTTAAGACGAGAGAATGGGGTTGAAGATGGCATGAAACATGGAGTAGGGTTGATTACGATGGCAAAAGAAATTGATAGTGAAATTTTGAGATAGAAGAATGAAGCAGAATAGAGTGATAGGCAATAACGAGGAGTTTAGTTAACCTTTTCTTTTTTAAGTTTAAAAAATTAAAATATTAAATGGTTAAAGTTTATTAGATATCGGTGTAAAAATTCCATGAAAAAAAAGATGTCGGTGTAAAAAATATTGTAAATAACTTATTAATTTGATGCAAAGAATATTTGTTAGAAAACGATATCGCGGATACTTCAATCAGATCAAGTTATTTCATTCACAGAACAGATATCTATAATACAACTTAATCTACACCACAAAGTCTGTAAATTAGGCCGAATGTTATTTTTTTAGAGGGATTTGGCCGAATGCTAACGACCACAAGCCTCACACTCACACATCCTTTAAAAATAATAAAATAATTTTAATTGATAAAAAATCAGTTGCTATCATATCTAAAAGAATTCGGTCAAAAAATAAATAAATCATTTCGATAAAAAAAAAATACAAGTAAAAACTATTTCACTGTAGTATCAATCATGACTGTAATTAAAAAGTGATTAGGATGATTACAAGTTAATATTCTTTTGCACTTCCCCTTCAGATCCGGTTATCAACTAACTCATACGTTCCAAAATTTAGAGAGGAATTAAAAGTGATTAAAAAACGAATGTAAACAATAAAAGCATAATGGAAGCATTCGGAGACAATTTTGTGCGAGGCAAGATTAGACCTCAAACCTTGATTCATCATTTTGTGAAATATTAACTCTTTCCGTTACATCCAATTCCGTTTGTAGAATGAGCTAGTGATTAAAAAGACAGACACATATAGATTTTTTTTTTTTTTTTACTTGGTACCCGCGAATTCTCATGAAACTTTCAATAAAATCGTACTATGTCGGCGAATTTGCATAGGTTAATACTGGGGTAAGAGTTTCATAGACTCGTACGTGTAACTTTAGAAGTGGATATATAATAATGACAACAACAATAAAAAAAAAGAAGAGAGAAAACCAAATAGCATTCCCTAGTTTTCACATAAAAACAGAATAGCTGTGTAACTTTGTTTATATATATATATATGTAATGTAATAACTTTGCTATGTGGCAAACCTTGGACCTTCAGGCTGGAAGCGTGGTGGTCTTGGTTGGCAGTTATGCCCAAGAACATCAGATCAGCAATGGCAACCTCTTCTTTCTTCTTTACCTTGCTATTGCTGCTTCTCACTGTTTCAGGTTTGTTATCTAATGTTCCACTAAATTGTCAACTTCTGCATGATTCCATGGAAAAGTGAATAAATTTTTAGAATTTTAGCTATTTGAGTTGTTGTGGAGTAATCTTATTCTGTTCATGTTTTCTTGGCAAATGGAATGGGCCTTTCTGAATTGTGATCAGAATACTATTCCTTTTTAATTAGCTTCTTGGAATGAAAGAGAGACCTCAATGTGTGCTCAAAGGAATCAAATCGTCCATTAGTTTAGTTTTCTTGTTTTGTCAATTGGGTTTGAGTATCTATTCTCCAACCTCCATATAAATATAAGCTTTTTTGTTTGTCCAATATCTAATCTGAATTATGGTTAGCCAGTGTTTCACAATTTTCTTCAGAGTTTGACTCTCTCGAAGCTTTCTCTTTTAACTTCTATTAGAGATTGATTGTTAATTATGGCTCTTGAGCATTGGAAAATTAAAGATTTTTAGATTTGTTGTTATTTATTCTTTTGTATTCTGATATATCAAACTATGTTGTTGTTGTTCATCAGATTTGTTTGTCCAAAGCCGTGGCCTTAATTTTGGAATCAACTACGGGCAAATAGCCAACAACCTTCCATCTCCATCTCGTGTGGCTGTTCTTATAAAATCTCTGAATGTCTCCAGAATCAAACTCTATGATGCTGATCCAAATGTTCTATCTGCATTCTCCAATTCAGATGTGGAATTCATCATAGGACTAGGGAACGAGTATCTGCAGAGCATGAGAGACCCTTCTAAGGCTCAGAGTTGGGTTCAACAGCATGTTCAGCCGTACATTTCACAAACCAGAATCACTTGCATCACTGTAGGAAATGAGGTATTCAACTACAATGATACACAGCTCACAGCAAATCTTCTCCCGGCAATGCAAAGTGTTTATAATGCCCTTGTTAATCTAGGACTAGCACAACAAGTTACTGTTACGACTGCTCATTCTTTCAACATTTTAGCCAATTCTTTTCCTCCTTCATCTGGGGCATTTAGGCAAGATCTGATACAATACATTCAACCCCTCCTTAGCTTTCATGCTCAAATCAAATCACCCTTCCTCATTAATGCATATCCCTTTTTTGCATACAAGGACAATCCAAACCAAATCTCCTTGAACTATGTGCTATTTCAGCCAAATCAAGGGGCCACTGATCCAAACACCAATTTGCATTATGATAACATGTTGTATGCTCAGATTGATGCTGTCTACGCCGCCATCAAAGCGCTGGGACATACCGATGTTGAAGTCAGGATTTCAGAAACTGGTTGGCCTTCTAAGGGTGACCCTGATGAGGTTGGAGCCACACCACAGAATGCAGAAATATATAATAGTAATTTGTTGAAGAGGATAGAGCAGAAGCAAGGCACACCTGCTAATCCATCTGTTCCAATTGATATTTTTGTCTTTGCACTTTTCAATGAGAATTTGAAGCCTGGTCCTGTTTCTGAGAGAAACTATGGCCTTTATTATCCTGATGGTACCCCAGTTTATAACATTGGATTAGAAGGTTATCTCCCAGAAATGGTTATAGAGTCCAAATCTAACGTAAGTATACATTCAATCACTTTACCAGTGAAAAGTTTCATTACGTTTTTTTTTTTTTTTTTTTTTTTTTGAAACTTTTCTAAAGTAGATATATATATATATCTAATGCTCTCATTATATGCAGGCTTTGTCCACCAATTTTCTCATCTACATATTTACGTGTTTGTTGTTCACTTGGGAGCTTTCAAGATCGTGATCAGGAATATAACAAAACAAATAACTTTCTACAAATCATTCTTTTGCAAGAGGAGTTGTGAAGGTGAGGGAAATTTTAATATATTCCTCGAATTTTTTTTATTATTGACAAATGTTTAGTTGTTAGGTTGTTATTTTTTTTTGTTAGTGAGAAGGATTCAAAATCACTACATCTCTCTACTCATCTCTCTCTACTTTTCCCCATCAATCTTATAACTCTTCCTGAATTTTTTATTCGCAAGTGTTGATATCCCTTCTTTTTTTTTTTTTCCAATTACAATTTCAGTAACTGTTGGGAATCCAGGTATTGTAAATAATGAAACTAAAATTGTTGTGCTATAATTTTTTTTTCATTCTTTCGTCACATGAAAACTAGTGCAGCTCCTGAAATTCCAATGAATCAAGTTTGTTACATTGTCTAGCAAATTAGGAATGATCACGGGCATAAAGAGATGGGAAGTCTTGAAAAAAAAATTCAAAAGCGTTTTTGATTCCTTCAAGTTATTCTTTGACTTTTTTGATAGTACTATGCCAAATATGTAATCTGAAAAATGATATGATGGGAAAGCTTTAGAACCATAGCGTGTAAAAGTTCTGCCTAAATGGTATCTCTTTAAGCAAAACCTGTCAAATGCTGTCCAATTAGTGCTTGTGCATGCACCAAGTGGACTCTTGTGCTGCCATAACCACCCCCAGAAAACCTTACTTTCTTCATTATTTTTATTAAAGGAAATGGTGATGGGTCTCCATCTTCCTTATCTCCTACTTGCAATCATGCATGTGGATCTTCCCCGTGAATAAAATTCTCCTTGTCTTGAGCTATACAAAAGTCCAAATTCGGTTATGTCAAACGGAAAATAAAAGCCTTCAGGATCCCTCTTGTCAGATAACCAATCCTTGTGAATTTTGTCCTTGGTTTTGAACCTTATCTCATAGGTGGCTTCCCCTTTCCACTACTTTCCTTCCTTCTATTCCCATATGAGCTTTTGTGGGACCCTTTGTTTAAAAGTTATGCAAAATTGATTTCAATTAATTAATTTGTTTTGGCACACAATCACAATAATATGAATTGAAGCCAAGTCTTCATACATATTATTCAAACTTTCTCACTACTAATCAACCCTAGTAAGTTATTATTAAAAGTCGAGTTGTAAAAAAAATTAAACTTTCAATCAATCAAAAATATGACGGGGGTAATGGTTAATAATTATTATAAAAAAACATAGACTTTTCATTCATTTTTATGATTGAATATCGGTTTAAGAATTTTAGTTACATAAAATATTTTCTTTTTATTTTTACCATTAAACCTAATTAAAATATATAAGGAGATCAATTTCAGTTGTAGCATTGGGATGTCACCCACCAACAGGGGCCTACTGGAATTTTATTAAACTGTTGAGTAAAGAGTTTAGAGATTCTATTATACTATCTCTATTAGTGAATAACTTGTGCTCATAGAATTAAAATTCCTTAGTGTGAACTGTTGCAAGGTCAAACAAGATGTTACATAACAAGGTATCGTTGCGTATCATTTGCAACTTAGAAAAATTCATGAGTTGAGTGCAGTTGTGAGAATCAGAATGGAGAAAAACATGATTTTCAATTCTAATGGTGCCTCTTTGTTGGACGAGAATAATCTCGTGTGGAAGATTCTAACACAAAGGGTCATAAAAATTGGGCTTAGGGCGGCTATTAGAGGTGGCCCAGGTGATTTCAATGCAATTTATAAAGTGCTTACATCAGCATGGTTCAATTGGGATGAGAATGACAAATAGGAGCAGCCACCTAAATATTTTCAAAGCACAATTAGTGATGATTATTGCTAGTTGCTTCCATACCTGATTTTTGTGGCATTAAATTTCTCTTGTGATAATGCCAATTGCCATACTTACAAATCAAAATATCTTTACTTTATGCTGTTATAAACAATAGGGGGGAAAAATGAGAAAATGAGTTATACCTCCAAAATTTTAAAAAATTTATATCGTCATTTATTACAATCCATTATGTATAATTATTGATTGTTATAGTAATTATTTTACACTATTAATGTATAACTATTAAACTCAGAAAAAATATCACAAGAATTTTTTAATATAAACTTAGAGAATTAATAAATATTTTTTAATTCTATAAAAAAGTTGATAAATATAAACTAAACTATTTATGTAAAATAAATTTAAATTGGTAGTTTAGTTTGTGACTGAGTGGTGTAATTTTCTATTTTAATTTTTGGTCAGTAATGCTACCCCACCACCCACCAAGCACATGTTTTATTTATTTATTGAGCAGATTTGACATTAGTTTCATAAATTCTAAAAAAAAAAAACGGATATAAAATTGATCGAATAAACAGTTTAATTTAATACAAATTCAGACACCTTAGTAATACTATCCCACCACCCACCAAGCACATGTTTTATTTATTTATTATTATTTATTGAGCAGATTTGACATTAGTTTCATAAATTCTGGAAAAAAAAAACGGATAGAAAATTGATCGAATAAACAGTTTAATTTAATACAAATTCAGACACCTTGGGACATAGAACATAATGACGTGTTCGTCATTTAATAGGTGTATATCTAGTAGTAGTAATATAATGGACCATAGAAATGTGATGTGAATTACAGTTTTAGACTTCTTTTTTTTTTTTTCTCCCTGAGAATTAAATGAAATATACTGTAAATATCGCATAAGAATTTCTTCCACTTTCAACATCAAAAAAATCTTTTGGAGAAAGGTGCACCGTGCATGCATATTATTGACTTAATGTTGACGCATCTTTGCAGGGAGACAAAGGCAAGGCAAATTCTACACTTTTTGTACACAGCCATGGGAGCAGTTGTTCAAGGACTAGCTCGTATTCTTAAGTCTAGTTTTTAGCTAAATCCATTCATATAATTTTTTATTTCACAGTTTAGAAATAATCGTAATATGGAGTACAGTGATTTTTTATTTTTATTTTTAAGTTGATATAGGAAAAAATATTTTCTTTTTTAGACAGAAAGAAAGGAGAATTATTATGATGTACATGGAGAAGAAAATGTTCAGTTATGACTCTCGTTTGTGCGTAGTCTCTCAGTTGGCAATTTTTTTGTGAAAAATTTCATTGAGTTAAACTAATGATGCTGATTTAATTTGTTTTTATATCTACTTACAAATATTAGTAATGGTACTTCTGTTAAAGTTTTAAATGTACTATTTACAAACAATATATAGCTGAGAAAATTACATAAGATTACGTCGTGCAAGCAACCATGGGTAAAAGGTCAAAAGAGTAGTATAAATTAAGACGCTGAAACTTTTGAATTATTTCCGATTGTTTTGTTCTAGTTACAGACACACACACACATATATACATATATATATATATATTGTGCACGCGTAGATTACAAAATGATGATGATATTATTATTTTAGTAGTATCATAATTGCTCCATAGAGATGATATTATTATAAACAGCTCAAAAGAAATCACTTTAAATTTGTTGTGCACGCTTAATTATCTTGAGGTTCTTTGCTTTGAAGCATTGATTAAAAGGTGGTGGACCTCCTCACTTACAATAGTTTTTGGCTTTAAGGTAGAAAAAAACGACAAAGTAGTACGAGTGATATTAATAAGAAATTTAAGGCCCACTTATGAAAATGAAAGTTTACTGGTTAGTAGTTAGTAGTTAATCTATTGTGCTTGTCATCAATAGGCAACTTGGCTCCTCTCCATCAACTGGTGGGTTTGTGGAGCCGTAGAAATTAAGTTTTAGCTATCATAATAGATTCAACAAGAAGTGAGAATTAAACCTCACTTTAGAATTTAGAGATTGCACTATTGCGGATCAAGAAGTAGTAGGTAAACATTTTTAACAGAAAAACATGTTTACTTGAACTTTAATTATACTTGTGTTGGAGAAAGATGTTACGGCTAATGTACATTACTGTACAAATATAAATAATTTTTTTTACGAAGGTAGTGTAAAAAAAAACAATTTACTTGCCTGGTGTTATTTTTGCCATGTAGGCCGGAAGAGACGCCAACTCGATTGCAGGGTGTGCGTTAAATATGTTAAACTATTTTTGTGCCATAAATAAATTTAAGAGACGAATAGTTCTCAATTTTTTTAAGTGAGCCAAAAAAAAAGACAACAATAATATTTACAATGACCTCACTGTATATAAAACTCAAATTTAAAGTGTTTTATTAAACATTATTTCATCTTTATATATTTTAATTTTGATATTAAAAAGCACCCACTTGTTTTCCTATCATTAGATAAATATTATACAATCTACTTAAATAATATAGTCATGAATATAGAGATTTATAAATTTAAAATCAAATTTATTTTAATCTCAATAGTGTCAATTCATGGAATAATTTATTTAGGTACATGTGTGCAAATCAAATAATTGAATTAAAATAATCAAGTGAAATTACATTTCTTGCAAAACATAATTTAGATTTGATTTCTAATTCCATCGGTCTAAGCACTTGGCTATTATTCAAATAAGATATAAATCTAGATGACTACATCATTGATGGCTATACTCTACATAGTCAAATCCTACCATTGATTTATACAATTAGACTTCCATAAAATTTTGCTGTCATACAAGAGGTGTCATACTAAACTTCTTTTTTCTTTTTTAATAACTAATAGCAATTCTTGTTGCTACGCAAGTTGGAAAATATTCTATTGATGCATGATGTAAGGTTTGATGAATGATTAGAGTCTATTTTTAAACTTGTATGTTCAAATTATAATAGCCGGGAAAGTGCAAATTGTAATTTCATGGGGAGGATGGTATCGACTAAAATTGATGGGGGTGGAAATGGAACCCACGTATCTTATGGATGGGATCGACTAAAATTTAGTTTAATCTATGACCTGACTTTATTAGTATATTTATCCTTTTTTGTAGTGACAATTATTGATAAGTAAGACACAGATTTTTCTCAACCATCAAGGGATTTAATTAAGTTAATTGAAAAAGGTGTGGGAATATTATAAATTCTTTCTATTCCTACGAATAAAAAAAATTCTTCACAACTTATGCGAGCAATATCTTTCAAGTTACAAACTCATGAAGTATGGAGTTATTTCGTCATGTCCGCAAGGTAAATATTTACGTAGAAGTAAGTGTTTTTGGCTTTATTTTGTTTATTGCCTTTCATAGTAAGCAGGCAGAATAAAATGTGATAATTTCTTTTCTTCAGGACATTCCATTTTCTTAATCCAACAAAGAGAAGTATCAATTGAAAGTTGTAACCAGAGCTACGTTACCGAATATAATAAAGTAACAAGAATAAAAATCTCTGAGCCAATATTTTTTTTATTCCATGCGTATTAATAATATTTCTTGAAGATGTTAATTTTCTATATTTCAAGCTTTCCAGGAATTGCAATCTACATCTGAATCCGCAATTCAAACTGGCAGGAAAAAAAATGTCGCTAGTTTTGATTGACATTAGTGAAATAAACATACTACTTTTTGCATACATTATGTAAAAGATATTCCACTAACAAGTAACCGGTCATTAACTTCCTATGTTTAACCACTTTTCTTGCAACAAACCCTTAATTAACTATATGTAGTTGATTAAATTAGTTGGATGTTTAGTTTGGGAGAAGTAATGAGAAACATGTGTGTGAAATTGTGAATATGTAAAATTATTCATACCAATAAATATTGAAATGTTAAATATAATTGAGTGTATTCATATAATAAATATTTTTACAAATGTTTACAACTATATGTAAAGAAAAAAAATGTTTAAATACATAAATTCTTCTATATACACACTTTCACCACTCACCTACTTATGCTAATCACTTTAATTGCCACAAACCCTTAGCTATATATAGGTAACTTGTTGGTAAAAAAAAAAAAAAAGAATGTAAATGAATGAGATGTATGTGAAATACTCTGTATGAAAGTGAGTCTAGCATTACTGGAACATCAATGAATATAATAAATCGTTGCACCGTAAAAGTTTCTTCTCAATCAAAGTCACAAAATAATCAATTGAATGTAGCACCAAAGAACTTGGAAATCTTGACGATGAGCATCGCTAATCAATCGTAAGATACAAGGAAAGGAAGGACCATAGTCATAAAGGCGTCGTATGAAAGTGTAGCTGAACCCGTATACCGTGTATCCTTCTCCTTGAATTTATCAGTCAGACCCTGAAAGTGTAACAAGAAATTAACACCGTAACAAACACAAGTATATAAAGAAGAAGCAACACTTGGTTACAAGAACATGCATTTTTCATGACAAGGCTAATTTCTACATATTGAAATGAACAAATGACGCTTCAAAATGTTTAGGCCTTCAGATTTTTCTTGGCAAAGTTTGTTAAGAGATAGGTCCTATTTTGATAAACTTTTTTATAAACACTTATAAGAGAAAAAAAAAATGAAAAAGAATAAACTTATCCTAAAAGTTTAAATTGGTTTATTTATAAATAAATTTGTGAAAGTCCTCTTATATTAGTTTCTTCAAAAATTGATTTTAAATTATATATAAAATAATTTTTTAACTTATAAAAAAAATTCATTTTTTCTTTTCTTTTCCAAAGCACTTGTGCAGAAATTTATTCAAACATGACCATATGACACCCACCCAAATGCTTATTTCTCACCACATATCATATCACATAGTGAAGATAATGCATATGCAACAAGATAGACTATAGACATCTATGTCCGGAACCACATCCATCAAGCAAAGCAAACAATGGAACAGGTGAATTGGCCCATATAACAGGAAAGGGTGAAAAAGAAACACTAAAGGAGAAATAGAGAAATGAGAGGCACGTCCATAGCTTCAAAAGCTCATTGAGTTTTACCTTAATAATCATCCCACACCTGCATACATCCAAAAACAGAACATTAGATATATAATGAAATTGACATTTTCAAATACAGCAAAAGCCAATTGATTCCTTGAAAGATTTCAGAATACTACCAATTTGGCCCCCAAATCATTATTTTATCATAGTATGACAACATTAAGTATTTTGACTATTTTGATGCAGAAAAAAGAAAAACATCATTTGAAGACAAGTTGATGTAATAACATTTTGAGGACCAAATCATGATCTAAAAATCTTTCAATGACCAAAATAAAAAATTTACTCTCTTCAAAGACCCAGATAAAGTTAACTTACTCGACAAAACTGTCAAAACCAAGTTCAACCCTCCTACCACTTCCATCACCATACTTTGAAAGCAGTAGTTGTAGAACCGAGCCTGGTACAGCATAGCCAATACCATACAGAGCATCTCTGAGTTCTAATGGATCAATTTTCCCACTCCTGTCTTTATCGTACCTCTCAAATATTCCCTACAAATTGAAGTAACAAATTCAGAGACAATTACATGGGGTGAAGTTCTATTGTAGTAAAACACAAATTTCAAACCTAAATTTGGATAAACTTGTTCGTAATCACATGTAAGAGATGAAAATAAAATAATAAACAAATTGAACTTTTCTTTCTCTAACCTAAAATCAACCTGCATTTATCTGAACCTCTTTCAAATAACTTGTCTGAAAACTAATGGGTATAAGTTGATTTTAGCTTATGAAATAAAGCTCAATTCATTTTATTTTCCTACGTATTGAACATGAAACATGGTTATGTTGAGAAAGAATAAAAGAAGAAATGAAAAAGAGACTCACTCGCCATTGACCAAGGCAACTCCAGAGAGCTGCAAATTCCTTTGGTCCTGTGAAGGCACAAGCAACAGGCAATTGAAATCAACACAAATGAACACTCCAACTCAATAAAAAAAAAAAGAAAAAAATAATTGGAACAGAAGGTAGGTACCAATAGTGAGGGGTTGGTGTGGATTCTTGAAGAGGAACATGAGAAGACGAATGGTCCTAAGGTTGAAGTGGTGGAATCCAGAAGAGAGAGCTTGCTGCAACTCACGTTCATCAATGAAGCCGCTTCGGTCCCTATCCACCATCTGAAAGCTCCGAATGACGTCCTGGGGTGTCGCTGCTGGAAAACTCGATGATGATGAAACGTTGCCATAGGGGTAGTTGGACGATGAATTTGATGTAGAAGAAGAAGTGTGATGGTAATTAGAATATGGAGGTTGTTCTGGCGCAGATGGAGCATAAGATTGAGATTGAGAATGGTATCCACCGTATGAAGAAGACATAGCTAGCTAGTTACAACCTTGGCTTGGATTCAGATTGCTTAATTGCACGAGCACGTTCAGAGAGATAACGGTACTTTCTAGTTTCGAGATTGGTAACATATATTATAGGCATGTGTCTAAATTTTAATGTATCATTATTATAGGATTTGACGTAATGACAGGAATCCACACACGCAACGACAACGTTGTTTTTCAAGACGGTGGTCAATGTCCCCATGCCGTGTCCATTTCAGCAATCTTTATCCAAAGCCTTAATATTTTTTATTATAACAATTTGATTGATTAAATTAAGATAAATTCATATTGGTACTCTAAAATTTGATAGCAATTTCTCTATAGAAGAGAGGTAGAGCCCAAGAGCTTTCGAACCCGCAAATGTTGAATTTGAAAGGGTCACATACCATTGTGCAATTGTGTTTTTTAATTTTTATGCTTCGTCTCTAAGGTAGACCTTAGACGCGGTGCTTGCCAAGAACCAAATTATTGGCAGGTCTTGTAATAGTGTATGACTTTCCAAACGGAGAAATTAATGTTTTGGATACAATGATAACAATTATTAAAAACGATATTCATTTTATGATGTTAAAATACATGATAAATATATAAGAATAAAAATTATTTTTTAATCTATAAAATTTAATTTTGTAATTGAATAAATATGTATGTCGTCAGTGAACCATACAGTGTCTTAAAAACTATTCCGATCATTTTCGTTTCATTTTTTTTAATTTCATGTTGAAAATAATTTTATATTAAAAACTAAGTTTACAAATTGTTTTGTTTTTTAGAAAATAAAGTAAAACTAATATATATTATATAACTTTACAATGAGGACTCAAAAAAATTACAATGAGGAAAATTAGCACTCTTGTTCACGAGAATTGGGCTATGGTGGGCTCCATCTCTTTTACGGGTTTGGTGGGCATCTTTCATAACGAAAGCTGTTGCTACTTGCACCCCCATATTTTCCTTATGCTAGGTTGTGGGTTGGGCTCACAATCACCATTTTTTAATAGCACAATCTATCAAATGATTTATAACATTCACATACTCTTTTTAATCAATTGAATTGAATCTCTTTGATTCACAATCACCATTTAAGTCTTCTTCTCCACAAAAAACACAACTATTGAGAGGTTGTGCATGAATGTCCCTTTGTTGCATGATTGCAAGGTGTTCAAAGTATTCAAACAACATTTTATGAAAAAAATATTTTTTAATATTTATTATCTAAACAAAAATCACGTTACATCAAAATTAATTTCAATCATAATTAATTCTATAAAATCATGACGATCTAAAATTAATTCTTTCAACATACATCTAGACACACATGATATCGCCCATTCACAAAAAAAAAAAAAGAAGAAGCATGATATCACCTGAAATTCTTATTTTTTAGGTAGCCAATGAAATTATCATATGAATGTTTTAATGCATAAGAAAAATATTAGCAAGTATTTTTAAAACATTGAATGGAAAACTAAAAATAGTTTTTTTTTATTGAAATCTTATTAATTAAACGATCTTTTTATAGTTCTTGATATAATTTACAGTGATTTTTTATTTATTATTTTCTTAATCAATATAGCAGGACGTATAAAAGCTATGGTGTAGGTAAGGGTATTTTTTAATTTAATGAACACAATTTTTTTGGTGGATATTTCATGAACACAATCTCACGCGTATTATTAATTATTACTTTAGGTAATAAATACTCTATTCATCGTTCATAATCAAAAGGAAGATTTGTATAAATTCTTTAAATAAAAATATACTACTATTATTTTAATTATTGGGTCATCATCACATTTAGCTAACTATGTATATTATAAATTACAATTGTGTATTTTTTTATGGTAAAAAGATGGTTTGAGAAGGAGCTGGTAACATAAAAGAAGAGGTTTTTGTAGAAGAAAAAATGTATTTAACTTTTGTGTACTAAACTAATAATACAATAATGATATATTATATTTTTCAAAAAAAATTGGAAGCTATATATAAACTAATGAAAGCAGCTTATAAGTTTCTTAGAAGTTTTACCAAACATATTACTAAACCATAAATCCTGATAAAAAAAAACTTATATATATTTTTATTTTCTATAAATTAGCGATTTTTTATTTTTAATTTATATAAATTTATTTTTAAAATTTTAGTCTATATAAATTGACATTTTTCCAATTTTGGTTTTATAAGTTTTTTTGGTTCATTATTTAGTTCTTATTTATATTTTTCAATTTTAATACTTTTAAAATTAAAAAATTTTCATTTATAATCTCTATAACTTGACTCTCACAAAAGACCAAAATTAAAAAACTGCAAATTTATCAAGAATAAAAATGAAGAAAATATCTCAAAGGGACAAAAACTAAAAAAACACAAATTTACAATAAAATAAACAATTTTTTTTATAAAAACCAAAATTAAAAAAATACAAAATTTACACGGCCTAAAAACATATCTAAACGTCTAAAATTATTATCATGATATTGTTTTACAAGTTTTCACCATCTTCAAGTCTTCTTTTCATTTCTCAGCAGTTTAATTTGTTGTTGTCTATCTGTTGTCTTTAGTTATACTCTTGCTGTCTCTCTCTCTCCAACAGAAATACACAAGCGTGACTACTACTTTGTTCAACGCTCCACAACACGCAACATAACATAAAAAAACAGAGTTAATGATTCTCACGTCCCACACCCTACAAACACTAGTGCAGTTTCCTTGAATCCAACTCCAACTCACAACCCCTTGGCATTTTCTGAAACAAAATCTTTGTTGCTTTCGTTTTTTATATTCCAAGTAAAGGCTTCTTTCATTGCCAGCCATGACCGAGGTCCTCCACTCCTCATCCCCACCCCATTTTGTTGCTTCTTCATCACCAACAACAAAGACAAGGACAACAACCACAACAACATTAACCTCTTCATTCTCTTCTCTCAATAATGCCTTTCTCCTCCCATCTCTCTTGCCTCTTCTTCTGACCCTTCTCAGGAAATCCGTCCAGCTTCCTCGCAGAAACATCTGCTCCATTATTATGGACATTGGTTCCCCTACTAACGTGCGCCATGTTGCACATGTCACCTTTGACAGGTTCAACGGTTTCTTGGGCTTGCCTGTTGAGTTTGAACCTGAAGTCCCAAGAAGGCCTCCTAGTGCTAGGTCTGTGTCCATGCTTATATATTCCAAGACATGTATTGAAGACACTTCTTCATCATTGAATTAAAGTCACATTTCTAAATGCATGTTGGTTTTTATTAGTTTTCATATTTTAGAGGAAAATTATGCATTTTTTTTAATGTACATTATAATTTTGATTACGAGTTTAATTTCTATGGACCATCACAGAATAGTATGGTTTTGATTTAAAGGTTGTGTTTTGTATTTTATTTATTTATGCTTTTCTTTGATTTTTCACATGTAGTGCATCTGTTTTTGGAGTTTCAACAGAATCCATGCAGTTATCATATGACTCAAGAGGGAACAGTGTGCCAACAATTCTGCTGTTGATGCAAAGGCATTTGTATGTTCAAGGAGGTTTGCAGGTTGATGAACTATATTTGTCTGTAAATTTCTCGTGATGTTGGTGGTTATTTATTGGATGCAATTTGTGTAAAACCAGCAAAAATGATAGTCCTGCTTTATAATGCACTGTTCTAGGGGGACTTATTTGTTCATTTTACAAATAATTGTATTAATGGTCATTCTGGGTTAAAAAGTTGCATTTACACATGCAGGTAGAGGGGATTTTCAGAATTAACGCGGACAATGGTCAAGAGGAACATGTTAGGGATCAATTGAATTTGGGAGTGGTCCCAGAAGGCATTGATGTACATTGTCTGGCAGGGCTAATTAAGGTATAACACTGCAAGATAATTGCTTCGGGCTCCTCTGTTGGTTTACTTGTTTATAGATGTTTGTTAGGTGACTTGAACTGAATCATCATATTGACAAAAAAAAAGGCTCTTCTATGATATGATGATTACTTTTGCTTGTAGAAATGATTATTTTCATTACCATTTTCAAAAAGACAAAAAAACCAATAAATATTTTTTCTTTATTATAGATCTAACATAATATCATTTGAGCATAACATTGACTCAACATGTAATTGATTGGAGAAAGGAACTTATCAATTTCGAACAGTTACTTGTCTAAGTAACAATTGAGACAAACAAACATCATTTCCAAATTCCAAAGTGTATTTGACTGAATAGAACCACATTGCATATCTAGAATATCTAGATCGTTTTAATGGATCAGATGAATAGTATAATTGTCTACCCATACAATATTTGGATTATATAATAAATGGTGACCTGGGACATTCTGCAAGTATGAAGGAAGGATGTATTGTCGCTCCTATTCTTTTATTGCATGTTATCCCTAACTTTTTTCTCATTTTTCTAAAATGTCCTTTATTAATAGTTAAGTTAAACAAATGATCTATCGTCACTCGGTCACTCGTATACTTATCAAAATTTATAATTAACATTTGCTTTATTTTTTTAAAATATAAAAATACTTCAAGCTCAATGAGAACCTACATTTTTCGATCTGCTTTCTGTTCTTCCTAAATCATAGGCTGACCAATTGCATCCATATCATCATCTGTTTCTGTCTTAACCTTCCAACATTTACTGCTAGCCACTAACAACCTGTCAATTCATGTCTTTAGGACAAATATAACAAGTTTCCAACATCTTTGTTTAAATTGCTGCTTCATGAAATTATAGTACTACTTAGTTGGAATATGTCATTTTTATTGGTGTAGTTTTGTCCTAGCAAGTAACTATAAGAATCCATTCCAGAATCCCATTTAATTAAACTCACGTACATAGCAAACTATCTTTCTTATGAAGGAATATAAGGTAAATGCTACAAATCACTGCTTTAATTTGTAGCTTCTGCTTACAATCTATTCCTTGTGCTTTTGACTTGGCGTAAAGGAAGCATAATGTTATATTCCATACTATTTTGGTATTCTTGTATTTTTCAAGGCTTGGTTTAGGGAACTTCCTACAGGCATTCTGGATTCGTTATCACCGGAGCAGGTAATGCAATGCCAGACTGAGGATGAATGTGCTGAACTAGTGAGACATCTACCTCATACTGAAGCTTCACTCTTGGACTGGGCCATCAATCTGATGGCTGATGTTGTCCAACACGAAAATGTTAACAAGATGAATGCGCATAACATTGCCATGGTTTTTGCACCAAATATGACTCAGGTGTGCTTCCATTTTTTTTCATTCTCAAGTGATTGCAAGGAATAAAAGATGTGCCATACAAGTGCTATATATTTTCATTTTATACTTTACGAAATTGCATATGGGAATCTTTTGAAATTTGAAGTTTTCTTTTCTCAGGAAATCTTTTCTGCACTACTTGTCTTGACAATATTTTCACCTTTGGTGAAGTCTTTACTATGCTATGTTTTCCCAAGAGTAAATAAAGATGCCAATGTGATAGTTGTTCTATCTCATAGTAGGTTTGACCGTTTGAGTCAACGAAAGTATTTGGTCTTTCTGATTGCAGATGGCAGACCCTATATCTGCATTGATGTATGCAGTTCAAGTAATGAACTTCTTGAAGGCACTTATAACAAGGACAGTGCGGGAAAGAAAGGATTCTGTGGTAGAATCTTATCCTAGATTTTATTTGCAACCTTCTGTTGATAATGAAAACCATACACTTTTGGAGTCCTTCCAGCAAGATACTCCAGCAGAAAATGAAGAGGATCAAGAAAACTTTGTTTTAGAGAAAACTGCCTTAGATCGGTCCCCTGAATCACCCCAAAACAATTCAACTGGAGCAGAACCTGGCAGTTTGACAAACTCTTCTGAGAATCTTGTTTCCAATGAGGATTTGTATTGTGAGTTTCCACCCGTAGGAAACATGGGGAAGAGTAAGACTGGCCAATCAAGTAAGTCACATGCTAGAAAAGAGTCCAAAAAGACAAGAGGCAGCAACCTGTGATTCATCAAATAGGGCCTGCTGAGAACAAAAAAAAGGAATTGGGAGTTTAAGCCACATAGATTCAAGATATGAATAGATCAAGGCGTGGATGTGAAGAACAGAAGGAGCACTGAAATGTAAATTGATTATTTGACATTGTGGCATTGTAAGTTTATTTATGTCTCAAGTTGCAAATTGCTAGGGAAAGTTTGTGAAGTGGTCCTTTATGTTGTTTTTTCCCCCCTTTGTTTGTTTAACTTATCTGATTTCAAGAATAGTACTATGATCAGTTGATCACACTAACATTATAATGAAATCTCATTCCCTGTGTGTTTGCTGTTGTTCATAATTATTCCTTAATAATAAATTCATCTTCTATTGCACTTTTGAAGGGTCTTTTGGATCCTTACTCTACAATTTTGGTTTCCTGCCAGCGTATGGATGGTCCAATAAGTTTTGGCATAAACTTACATTGCTCAGATGATAGCAATAAGACATGCTACGCGTTTAGGTAGAAGTGGAACCTTTTTCCCTTGGACCATAATAGTAGTGGCCATAGAACTTCAATACAAACTTTTATGGAAAAAAAAATATATCCTGTTTGGATGTAAGCTTCTCTAGAAGCACTTCTAAAAGAAAAAAAGTAAGAAGAAAAAAATGAAATAAACTTCTCCATAAGTTAAAATGAGTTTTTCATTACCTCATTTGTAGATATCATTTCATCTTTTAGAGAAGTTATATTGGTGAACTTCTAAAAATTAGCTAATGAAGAACTTATTTTTGCTTATAGAAAAATTTATCTATTTTTTTTTCTTATTTTTTTTTAGAAGTGCTTCTAAAGAAAGCTATCCAAACAGACCCATTGTATGATTGAAAGGTATACCAATGACAAGATGTTTTATGGAGGTGGGAAATATCAAGAGGAATGAAAGCCACAAAACCATCAAACTTTAAAGAAAACGTTGCAAGCTATTTTTTCCAAAACGCATCTATGGGTTAATTGCATGTACATTTCTATAATATAATGGGACAAGGCAGTGAAAGGGAGGGATAACTGAGAACCACAACCATTTTCCTAGAAAGGAGTCGGCAAGTTTAAAGGACTCAATCGAATATTCCTCTCCCTCTTTCCACCAATGATAGATTATGATCACAAGTGGAAGTGGGAACGATGGAACTTGAAGCCATGCATGCATAAGTTCTTGGTTTGTTGCAATTCTATTCGGTAGACTAGCTACTAGCCTTATCCTCCTAGTGCAGAAAAGCTGAATGGGACTGTAGTGTTTAATCACACTTACTAATATTTGATAGGTAACGATTCCAAATTTAGATTACTAGTCAATTTCTAATTCCTTATAAAACAAAATTTATGAGAGTACAATCTCCAAAATAGATTCATCTTAAGGATAATTTGTGCAAGAAAGATAATACCGTATAAACTAAGTTTTGGTGGTCATGTCCTAAAATCGCATAACTACTTTAGTCTTTAACCAATGCAAATTAGACTCTTTTTTTTTTTTTTATCAGCATACAAATTAGATAATGTGGTACCAAGGGTCACGAGACACTTGCATACAAGCATGCCACGTTGCCTGCAATGTTCAATCTAGCAGAGCCACTTGGACAGTTACAACAAGTGAAAACGATTAATTGAACGTGTACCCACATTCAAATGTGTTAGAATTTTTGAAGATTTTAGAGAAGGGTGTGGCTGTAAGTGTAGGAGTGCAAGTAGTCTCCTCGTTCACATCATTGTACTCTGGACAGCACCATGGTAGGATCGAATCATTGCTCAAAATTTGCCCCTCACAAACCAAAGAAAGTTGTTGTGGTCCTTTCTCCCTTGTTTCCTTCCCCAAAAGGAACATCCAATTGGAGTGCCATCTGCACAGGTTAGCTCTTGGTTATACCATTTTTATGTATTCATCTTCACAGACAACTTAATGATTATGCCCTTTTCTTTTATGTATTTAGCTAGAAGCCTGGAAAGTTGAAACATTTGTTGCCTGATGCAATCCGTGTATTATATTTACACCCAAGACTGGGTCAATGTTTTTGGGAGATATCAAGTCATCAAGTCATTTCCATGACCGTGTGTAAAGGTAACTTTCAGGTTGGAAGCCCTTATAGTAAGGGTGATCGATCGAGAGTACCTAGACAACTTTAAGAATACATGGCATACTAAATTAGCTAGGATCGGTTTTTCTAATTAACGTGATGCTTAAGAAATCAATTTACCCTAATTTTATAATTTTTTTATTTATTGTGGATAATGAATAATAATGAGTTTAGATAAATTTTATTGCTAAATATGTGAATTAATTAGCGCAATTGTTTTAGTTTAAATAACAACTTCAAATTTAATTCTTAAATATACTGGAATATCTCCCGTGCAAAATACCTATAATATAAAAAAAATACAGAATTTTTTTAGATATTCCGTTGGATTTTTTTTTATCATTAATTACCTCTTGTATAAAGTATAATTAAGTGACATCTCTATCCAAAAGAATTGAGATAAATATTAAAATAAATCTCACCTGCTTACCTAGGACTTTTATATGGCCAACATGCAACAAATCCTGGCTAAGCTACGTAAGCATAACCATCCGTTGGCCATTTATAAGCCACACCCAACAGAAAAAAAAAAAAAAAAAAAAAAACAAGATACTATAGATTAGAGCTTCCTACTGCATATATATAACAGCATCTTCCTCTTGATTTTTTTTCATCTCATGCTATCTTCGTGTCTCTTTGCTCTTTTCCCCTATCTCTCAACTACCAAAAGTTAGCACTTACATCAACCTACTCCTTTCTCTCTGTGTTTAGTTCTACACAAAGCACCAACGCTGGCTAGCAAGAAGGGCATGGCAACATGTGGGAGCCTGCATCACATCTTCGACACTCTTTTGCCAGAAAAGCCAACCCTGCTTGAATCCCTCTCATGGAACCAAATAAAACCCCTAAAACCCACAGACCAAACCCACTCCTTCACTGAAATATTTGGAGAACTTCATTTCAAGGAGAGTCCTTTATCTTCACCATTCACTCCCCACGTTTCTACTTCATCATCATCAACGGAGATAACAAACAACACCAACAGGCACAAAAGTAGTGACAGCTTCTCATCCTTGAGTTCTGAGAGCTTGCACCTTTGCACTGAGGGTCTTGGCTTTGAGAGCTCTGATGATGTTGAAGATTTCAAGGATGAAATGAGTGATAGTTGTGGAGTGTATAAGGAGAAAGATGGTGTCAAAAAGTACGTGACTTCAAGGGTAAGTGAGTACCCTCCTCCAATTTCATGCATTGGGAAGAGTGGGAAGCCTTGGGTTTGTTTCAGATCCTACAGAAGTGAAGGGAGGTTTGTTCTTGAAGAGATAAGGATTCCTACACACGAGTTCTTGCATGCTTGTAGAGAGGATGGAAGGCTGAAGCTGCATTTTGTTCATCCTGAGGATGAACCTATAGAAGAAGAAGAAGAAGAAGAAGAAGATGAAGAAGAAGAAGATGATGATGATGATGATGATGATGTTGGTGTAGAAACTATGGATGAGGAGGAGGAAGAAAACATGGGAGAGGAAAATGATGATTGTGTGACAGATCATGAAGAAAATGAGATTGATGCTCAAGTGATGACTAGCCACTCACTTGATGAAAGTGCAGAGAATTTGAATGCTAAGGAAAATTTACAAAAATAAGAGAAGATGAAAAAAAAAAAAAAAAAAAAAAAAACCTAGGCACTGTTGTGCTTTTGTATCTTTTCTTTAATATGTTGGCTTTTGTCTCTTAACTTTTCAAGATTTTGTCTGATCAAAACAGGAGTTCACACCTCTGATCGAGTTTTCATTCACATCAACTGTGACTTAAACTTGATTCTCAGACTTGTATTGATAAGCATATTGTAAATCTTGCTATAAATTTTCGTTGCAGTTGGTGATCTTTTTCTGACCTTGGTAGAACTTAGAAGAAGTGTCTACTCCTAATCTAAATATTTTGTAAGAAAGAGTTTTGTGGTGTGTTCCAAAATTAGTGGACTAACCAGAAAATTGCAATCATCTGTCAATGACAAAGGGACCTGTTTGAGTAAATCTCTTTAAAAATATTTTTAAGAAGAAGAAAAAAACAAATAAAAAAATAAACTAAAATTAACTCTTCATTATCCGACACCGCCAGCTTACATGCTTTCTAAACGAGTCAGGTCTATTTTATTATGTATGTTTCTTAGTTATGATGGGAAGTGGAAATTCGGGGACTTTCACGTGAGACCAACAACAAGAGGGAGACAAGGTAGATGCATGCTATCTAAGGATTATCTTTAAGCTATAAAAAAGGGTACACTATTATTATCACCCGTGGCACAGCTCTATGAATTGAACTTGCATGTTCATGTTCATTTGTTCATACTGTTCCATCAATCAATTGAGCTGTAACATTTAATATTTGGTTCCAATTTTTCAACCCAGTTGTTTTCCGTCAAAGTTCATTTCATATACCAGTTTATGGTCTTACTAATCTCAATACACTAGAACTCCAACGATAACATGCATTCTTTTTAAGACGAGTAAATCACATTCTGGAAATTAAGCTTTCATAGTAACATTACATTCTTTCATCCTAATAAAATATATGAGCACAAACTCCTAATCAAATATTTGATGATGGCCAGGGAGGGTTGAATCGAGGTTAGCAAATAGCAATGACACATTTTGGTAATGCAACGGGTGAAGCACTTTTTCTTACCACAGAAAATACGAAGAGATGAAAAACAAGGGAAGGTAGGATAATCTAGAAATAAATCAGAACCCATAATCGTAGTAACAGAGATAAGATTCTGAAAGAGACACGACGCACAAAAAAGAAGAAAAGGGCACCAAGATAAGAGCATTTAATATGTGATCCAGGGCCATGGTATTTTAGACAAAAAAATTGTGAATATGATGTAATGTTCAAAAGATCCAGGGCAATGATTTAATGCACAAATTACATACATAATATCATTATGTGAGATTATCGCTTATACAAATATTGTAAATGTAATGACAAAGTATTCATTTTTTTTACAACGTTTTAGTTTATATTTATTAAAATTTACAAAATGTAAAATGATATTCATATTATTTCATAAGTTTCAAAAAATTATAACGAATAATGAAAATGTATATTAACAGTAGTATAGTCGAACCAAAATTTGCTGTAACGACGAGGGACCAAGTCATGTATTATAAAAATAGAACAAAGGAAAGAATATTCACGGAACATTTAAGATATTTTTCTTCTGCGTAATGCTATTTTGACAACATTTTCTCACAATATATCTTAACAAAAAAAAGAGATAAAAAAAGGAAAATAAAAGAAAAAAGATAAAGTACGTAATATAATGAAGAGAAATAAAAAGAAAAATAAATTGTGATCCAGTCATCAAGCATTTTATATAAAAGATATCTAGAGGGAGAAGAGGATATTTTTCTCATAATACTAGTAACATACTCTGACATTTTATTTAATACACTCTTCATTAATTAAAACTATAAACTTATGAAAAAGATTCATTTAATATGAGAGACCTACGCACTTTTATAATTTCTAACAAATTTCAACCAATAAAAAAAAATAAAAAGTATTAAGGAGTGTGTATGTTTATCTTTTTCTCACATACCGCCAAGTTAAGTGTTCTGGGCTGCTTGGAGGACTGAAGAAATAACGTTTTCCTCCTCTGAAAGCTATGTACATTCTGAGCAACAATTGTGGTTAGATATCTTTGGTGAATATAATAATATAATACAAGTTTTACTGTTTTTATACATTTTAAAAATAGATTCGGAGCATGACATTGGATTAAAATTTAATGCATTTTTGTGTATATTAAAAAAGATTAAAATTTAATATAGTTAAAATAATATCTCCAATTAATTTGGATTAAAAGTGTTGATAACGTTAATATATAGTTAAAACAATGTATCTACGAGATAAATAACTCTCATCTCATGAATTTTTATTTTTTAGTATTGAGTTACATCATTAATAAGTAATATGACCTATAAATAGTGTATAAGAGAGATGAGCTCACCTTTTAAAGTTAGGTTGACCCTTACCAAAATTCTAAGAAAACAAAAAAAAAATGCAAAACATTTAATTTTGTTCTGTCTGTAAACCAAATGCTACCTAAGTCTACAATAGATCTTCACGTCTCACAATACCTCAGCCAAATATGCTTTAAAAAATTACAGGAATGACCTATATAAACACAGAACAAATCACTTCCCTAAGCAAACAGCAAATTTAGAACACTTCAGAAAACTTCGGTGTCGAAATTGCATAAAATGAAATATAATGTTCATACATGGTGTCAAATGATTCAGATGAATTGTTTATGAATAAGAGCACTACAAAACATCAAGTTACTTAGCTGATTGATCATTAATTCCACATATTTATTAAATTGCATGGAATTAGCAGATGATATTCTTGCGTTGTCCCTTGTTCTTGGCTTCTTGGTGAGTGATAAACGCTCTGGAAGTTTGTAAAGGCTTAAAACATTCCAGGTATAATTCTATAACAGTTACAAGGTAAGATGTTTATCTATCATTGGACGGGATTGTTGCCATCTAATGTTAAAAGCACCTTGTATAGATCAGGACGCCTATCACGGAATACACCCCAACAATGCCTCATGGATTTGATCTTGTCCAAATCAAATTGAGCAATAAGAACAGCTTCCTCTCTATCATCAGCAATTGAAACAATTTCTCCAGTAGGTCCTGCATGTTGATAGAAAAGACAAAAATAGAAACAGAGAAGTTACGCCTGCAACTAAATATTCCCTAGTGTTAGAAGAATGAAGAAAAAATTCAATTGAATTAAGAAACGAAGAGGAGGAGGAGGGAGGGGGGAATGCTACACAGCAAGAAAAAAATTGATCAAAGGGTGCGATGAATGTGGAAAACGTATATCATCTTTTAAATGAAGGGTTTTCCCACACCGGTCACACGAGTAAGGTGTTCTGTGCTGAAAAGAAAACAATTCACAAAAGTTACCTGCTATGAAAGAGTTTCCATAAAATGTTATCTCACTTTTTCCATGCTCAGTCTCAATTATCTCCTTTCCTATCCTATTTGAAGCCACAAGAGGTACCTATATTTTCCAAAATTATTTGATCAAATATGTTGGAAAGTTTAAACATTAATGTTTACATAAGTGGTTAAACTCTTGATATTTATAAATAAATAAAAAAGAAAAAAAAAAAGAAGATCAAACAGTAAATTTCCTTTTCTCTAATACAAACTTTAGCATAGTATAACTTGGATTTTTTTAGCCAAGAACTAATGCTGAAGGAGTTCTAGATTAAGAAATAGAAACAACTGTGAGCATGGCATATATACACATATTAAGAAAGAGATAGCAAGATATGCACGTTATAGATACACATTATAAATGATAATATGTGGATGGGTAACTATTAGCTTGTGTACAAAACCTACCAAATTGGCCCCAGCATGTCCTTGCATTACTCGTTTCCAATGGTCACGAGAGTCAATGCTTCCATCATGAGGTTCAGACCCAATAGCAGTAGGATAAAATAGAATCTCAGCACCTTGAAGCACCATTGCTCGGGCTGCCTCAGGAAACCACTGATCCCAGCAAATAGCTGACATGAAAATTAATTAAAATAGTTTAAAAAAAATGTTCAGTTTCCTATCTGGAAGACAAATGAAAAATGCAGCTTCCAAAATGTGTTTGGTTGCTTTAGCAAAGCGAAAATCAAAATCGGGAAAATGTTTTTTGATAGATTCAACATTTTTCTTTTCCACAGCCACACTAAATGAAGTTTTGAGTGCAGGCAAAAAGAACAGAATGCAGTTATAGTAATTATAAGTTCTTACCAACTCCAACTTTTGCAAATTTGGTCTGGAAAACCTGTTCAGCAAAAGCCTCAATGTTAATTATGTTCAACAATCATTAAAAAAAAAAAAAACCCATAAAAGCAAGGTTATTCAAAGTAGTGAATATCAATGACGGCTATCTTAAGCACCCACCTTAAATCCAGTGTCACCTGGATTAAAATAGAACTTTTCCTCGTAACCTGTAGGGGAGATTGTTTGATGAGTTAGGATGTAGATATACTAAATGACATATAAATGGCCTGAATATTGTATACCTGGTCCATCCGGAATATGGGACTTTCTATAAATCCCAAGGTCAGTTCCATCAGCATCAATTATGGCTGTTGAATTATAATGTGCGTTGTTTGCCTCCTCAAAGAAGCTAACTGGTATAACTACACCTAACTCTTTTGCAAGTTTCTGCATTCTGCATCATGAACATTCAAACAAGAATAAGATCCATTGCAGGATGATGCACATAAAAGGCTAAGCCAATATTTGTTCCGCTGCCCCTTACAGCAGCATAATATGGTTCCAGTCCATTGAGTGGCATGCAAGCCGTGACGAAGAAGCAGATTACAGAAGCTACTTTTTCAATTATTTTACCTAAGGATTGTGGGATGGTCCTTATGTGGCTTAGCTCTTTGAATGAAATCCTCTCTCTGTGCCTGACAGAAGTAATAACCTTCAAAGAGTTCCTGAAATTAGTCAAACGTCATTAATATGATCCAAACATGCAAGCAATCAGGGTTTTCCATCTGAATTAACAAGTCCGGTAAAATTACTATCTCTACAACGATAGGCTAAGGAATCTATTTTTTTTGTTTCTATATGAACATTAAAAGGCATAAAAATCCCATTTTTCAGTCAGTAGTTTTAAAGATAAATAAAATTCCAGCAAAAATATTCTGTCAGTGTCAGCAATTACAGTCAAGAATCATCAGCATTATTAAGAAATCAATGCCAGATTGCCAGATATTTAATGTAAGCAAGCAGTGCATATTTGATTAATAAATAATGCAGAAGTAGAACTGTGATTTAGTCAAATGTATTCCAAATTCCATTTTACAGAAGCATATTGCAGAAGAGCAATTCTGCTTCCTGTCTAACAGAGTCTCTCATAGTCTTGTAATATAGTATTGTATTATTCATGGTAAAAACAATAGTTATATAAAAGAAATACCATCACAAAAATGGTTTTATGCAATCTACTTGGTGAATTATAAATCAAGGGAAGTCGTCTTAAAGTAAATTGGTAACCTAACCAGATTTATGCTTCTAACCCACAACCTCAATATTTGCATTGCTATATTGGAGGTTGCACCTCCTCATTTTCCTTAAAACAAGCTTGCTTTTAGTTTAAAGTGTTGATCAAATAATCATATGGTTTTGAATCCAATTGAATGAAAAATAAGCATAGAATCCATTTATGCACATATCCTACTTGACGTTAACCTTATCAAGGAATAAAAGAAGTCAACAAAAGATTGTATGGAATAAGATATTCCCATAATTAATATGTAACACAAGTAGGAAGCATTGGCAGGGAAGGGCGTCCCAGGTTTTAAATATGCACACCTGAATGAGAATGATGTTCGCACCCTGTTTATGTGCAGCTCTAACTAGCCTGCACAAGAGTAAAAGCATCACATAACATTCATAGAATGATATAATTTTTTTCATTTTTGCGACTGATTAATCTACAAATTATCTTATATACTTAAACAATAATTAGGGAAGAAAAACTGAAGCTCAAAAATGAAATCTTTTAACCAGGGCGGCTCATAAACTAGTGACCCTCGTCACCGAGTTCAGGATTGAGAGCATGGAATTGGGGTTGCAAGGGCGAACAACCCGATATGAATTGAAATTGAAAGTGGGAAATAAGGAAAAGAGGTGAAATTGTTACCTCTCGGCGGTGGCGACATTTGTTGAGATATCATCGGTGCAAGCAAACTGCAGAGCGGACACCACCACGGTTCTACCCTTCTCCATCTACAGCAACAACAACAACAACAACAACGTAATAAAGCTCAGGTTTTTGTGAATGTATGTGAGACTATTATTCCCTTGTGAGAGACCGCTGCACACAATAGAGTTATATTCTGCCAACTTTTTAGACTACATACAACTGTGATTCGGTGAATAAGATTCGAGGCTTTTTTTCTAAAATTAAATGGTTCTTGCGTCAAATTTTAACTCCATCAACAAAGTGATGCACGTGAAACTGTAAGCAAGCTTATAGATTCGTTTAGTTTTACTATTATTATTATTATTATTATATAATATGTTTTTATTACTTGACTTTTTTCTTTCTAAATGATCAAATCAACGAACATTCTTATTTTTTAGGAAATCTTATTCAAATATTATATTTTATCAAAATTTAATTGTTATATAACTAATTTTATCTCTTGATCCCTTTTTTACCTTCCTTTTGAGATAATAATATGATTTAAATATATTTTTCACATCTGTAATATATTTATTTTTTAGTTTATTATCTTTTTTTATTTTGCTATATGACATTTTTAAATTTTTATTCTTGATATGTGTTGTTAGTTTTGTTTTGTTAAAAAAGAAAATATCACATTGTCGATCAATTTAATGATAATGGATCATACTAACAAAGTGACTTATATATATATATATATATATATATATATATATATATATGCTCTGTCATTTTCAGATCAATGATCTTTGGCCGGTCGGGCAATTTAGCTAAAGGCAACGGCTTCCATTAGGCTGGTATCTGCCATGCTAGTTAACAAGTTTAGTACTCTCCATTTTCAGTTTGTTACTTATGCGTTCGCTATTTTAATGATGTATTAGGATTAGATATTATCTACTTTATCAGTTTGTTACTTCCCTTATCAGTTTGTAATCTACAGCTATATAAGTGCTATCCTATCTATCACCATGTAATCAATTTGATGATCTCAATAATAATCAGCTCCATCATGATTCTATAACGACCACCAATTCATAAACAAACCGGTTTGATACACCACTAGATCCTGAGAATTTTTAATTAAGTATCTAAATTGGAAAAAAATGTAAATAGGTCATTATCTTTTAAAACCCCCATAAAATGTTATTTTTCCTTTGGGTTCAGGCCTCAATAAACTAACTCTAGGGATCCAATTACAAAACTAGTAGAAGATCAAGGATTCATTTACAGTTTATTTTTATAGTTTAGGGACCTTATTACAAATTTCCAAAAAATTGAGAGACCTACTTATTTATTAAACCTAGAGGGTAGCCTTCTTAGGGACATTTATTCAATTTTTGTTTTAAGTTACTGGCAATTATGCACTAAAAAATAACTTGACCGAAGCAGCAATGTTAAGCTCAAATGAGATCATTTGAAGTTAATGATAATATATACCTTCCTTATAGTGTGGTCAATTTGTAAGTATTAGTTGCTCCAAATGAGCTAATACGCGAAACTTCTCATCCAGCTGGATCTGATGTTTACAAATCTCATTCTTGTTATCATTTTGGCAGTCTGCAAAATTTAAGAACTTAAAAAGCTAAAATCAAGTAGAATATGCGCTCTTTGCATAAAAAGAATAATATGCTTTTAATTGCACCAAAATAGCATGGTGCGATGAACTTAAGAGTCCTAAGTCTTTGTGTTTTATTTTGTTGTTCTCTTTGCCTGCTTTTTCATTCCTAAGTATGATCTAGATCATTTCACAACTTCATATATACAAGCATATCAGTACTTATAGTATTTATGACTATATGATATATAAATAACATTACTCTAACTCATTTAACAAGTTGAACAAAAGCAAAATTAAAACTAACTTTTGTTGGCATGAAGAGCTACTCATGCAAACGTTCTTGTCGTCAACTTATCAAACAATCCTTTGTCTCTTTGATGCCACTAGCTAAATGGCAGAAACAAACAGCTGCAGAGTGCAATAACTAGTTCTATTAAAAAGGGTTTATGATGCCTAATGAATGCTTGATCTAATTGTGACTACCCGAAATACAATAAAGAACTTTCTTGTGTGTTGATTTTTATGTCAAATGCGCTTTTATTACAATGCAAATTAATAAGATTTATAAAATTGATTTAATGGTAAAAGAAAAAAGAAAATGAGAGAAAAGTGGTGGCTTCAAATTTTCTGTTAACAAAATACCAATAACCAAACAACTAATATTTATTGATAAAAAAAATGCAGAGTAGGGATCAAAATACCTTGATAAAAGAAATCTAAAGTTTCTAAATACAAATAAGTTAAATCTCGAAAGTCAATCTTTTAATCTCCAAGTCTCATAAAATAATAAGACAAACAAAATGAAACAACTTTTGATATATTATATTCCAATCAATTGCTAAATTCCAAAAATCATCCTGGATTAAACTTTTGAAATAGATTATCAAATTATACTTTTGGAAAATCATGCTCTCTTGAATAACAAGGTCCTTTTTGTAAATAAGTTCTTCGGATGTTATCAATCCCGATCATTAGGATGATAACATGATATTTGTTTCCTCTCTCCCAGAACAACAAGAAGATTTTCCAAATCAACTTTTAAGAATTTTTTTTTTGGCAGATGACTCTACTAGTGTTGTGGAATCTCTTTCTATTTTTTTTCCATTTTTAGCATATATACTACAAAAAAAATAAAGCCAATTCAGGTAAAAAAAACATAATAAAGCTAATCTTCCTATTGCTTACAAATAAACCCCTTACATTATTATGTTAATTCTCAACAATAATTTATATTAAAAATTTGAAAAGAGTAAAATACTATTTTTTTTCTATAAAAGTCTTATTGTAATCTTGCAAAAAACTGCAACTCTGCAAAGATCTCAATGCTACCAATGCACACAACACCCATGTCCATGAATGAGACTATCGTGATTCTGTGAATATAAATGACGGAATAAGTTTATAAATTAAATCTAATTAGATTTAAGGAAAATGAATAAAAAAAGTGTAGATGAGTGACAAAGTGATTTAGGGTAAGAGACCGTGGTGTTTAACTGATTTGAGAATTGAGAGGATTAGAGGGAGTGAGATACGATTTACATTGTATTCAAATGTGTGATAAATTACTAGTTTAGTTAGTAAAATAATTCGCTCTATGTAGTGTATTGTGTGTTTTTGTGTTAATGTAATAATAATGAGAATTAGAGTAAATAATTTAACTTTAAACATGTAATTTTTATATTAATATCTTATATTTGTTTGGACTATAAATTTAAAAATCCAATAAGAATAATATATAATTTTTAATGGGGATTTATATATACACATTAATAATAAAACAAAAATTTGATGGGATAATTACCCCCACACCAAATAACGTGCATCCGCCAGTAATATGAGTCAATTAAAGAATACATTAGATATAATGTGACCAAATTTAGAATGCGTATATAAGAGTTAAACAATCAGCATAGCATATGACGACAAACACCAAATCAATAACATTTGTATATATATACACCAATTTAATAAGTTTCTACTGCGAAATCATGACATATAATTTGTGATAATTAAATAATATAATAAGAATAAAAAGATAATTTTTTAATAAGTATTAATAAAATGTATAAAAATGTAAAGTGTACACGCATCATTATTCTATAATATAACCAATGTCACCTAGCTTCAAACAATTATATGGGTTTACAAATCCATTTTCGTACAAAACAATGTCATTGACTAAGGTGTTCATTGAACTAAAACTCAATTATGACGTTACCATCAAATGTTTTCTTTTTCTTCTTCATTTTTTTTTCCTTTGGTGAAAAAATGTTTTCTTCAACTTGAATTATTTGTCATAAGTAAGAAAAGATGGATAAATTACTCTAACTTTGTATTTTGTACTGCATATTTGTGTTAATTTTATATATATATATATATATATATATATATATATATATATATCCTGCACGTGTTAATTATAATTTAATTTTTAATACTTTTGTCCTCTAACTTTTCTTCAATTTGTGTTATTTGTTTGTCATCTACATTAAAATGGATGCATGCAGCTAGCCTTTCTTGAGTTTCTTCTGTAGTTTCTGAAGCTGTTGCGGTCCATTCGAATATGGATAAAATTAATCAAACGTGTGTTGTTATAAAATTTTTTGCAGGAACTATATACAAACCCTTTCAAGGGAATCTCTTTTTTTGGCTATCCAACAAACAGCACCCGGTAGCTTAAAGTCCATTACATATGATGATTTGATAATATTCCTTTTAATTCTTTGAGATCGAGACTAGTTCATATACTTTGTTCAAGAGCCTATCGATCTGTTAATCTTGGAGGATTTTACGAAGTGCATTGATATTTGATACTGCTTGTGTTCAGGTTTGAAAACAGCCAAGGCCGGACCAATAAAAAAAATATGCTGCTAAGGTGCTATTGCTGTACATTGGGGGTCTTTGAGACACCTTACATGTACAATAAAAATTAGAAAAATAATACTTCAACACTCAAAACGTTTATTATATTGATACCTAGTGAGCAAGAAATAAACCATTAAAGTCAACCTAGGGAGAGATTTGCAGTAATATGCTTATATGCATAAGATCAATATAATCACCTAAAATAAAATAAAAAAGAGTTTATGTTTATACCAATTTCCGGTACGAAAGTATTGTTTACATTCTTATTTTCTATTACAAATATATATGAAGTTTTTTTATGTACGTGAATATATATGAAGTTAGTAACAATGAACTGGCCGGATTTTGCTTTTTAACATAGGTAATACTTGCATATAATATATGCCTAGTGATGTTGATATTTTCATTATGTTTTAATACTTACATATATTATATATGCCTAGTGATGTTGGTCTTTTCACATTAGTTTTTGCACAATAACCAACCCAATGACAATCTTTATTACACATAAATATTCGATTGGTCAAATCTTTGCACGACTTACTGACAACTATTTTGTTTATTTTTTCAGGGTCTCTCTCTCTCTCAGGCTCTCAGCAATAGAAAGTAAATAGAAAAGTGTTTATGCCGGTTAATTGATGTTTATACTTCAGATGTCTATCCTTATCAGTATTTAATTATCTTAAGACAGTGCTAATATAAACACGAATCAAAGTTCAAAGAAATAATAAAAAATTAATTAGGTTAGAGTATACAAACATATAAATAAGCTACTTACGACGAATTTTTTTAAAGTAATTTTGTATATACCAGAAGAAAAGAGGGATACCGCACCTCTTTATATTTTTTAAGAATAACTAAAAAAGAAATGATAGAGGGTAAATAAAAAATAGAACATATAGTTATTTTTTTAGTTAATGGGTGATCTTTTTTTATCTGTAAAAATATGAGACAAAAGACAGATATTAAGATATTTATAATAATTCATATATATTATTTAATTAAATAAGTTAAATCTCATAATGAGGTAATTTTTTATATGCAATTAAAACATATAATAGTAATATTGATAATGGTATTAGTAATTAAGAGACAACATAGTGTATATATATATATATGTGTGTGTGTGTGGAGATGAAAGGTATATATCGTCATTATATGTAGATAATTTACTTTATAGTTTAAAGATTAAAAAATTTATATATATGTTAATACCTTTAAAAATATATATATATATGTATATATATTATGAATCAAATATTACATTTTAAATTCTTTGAATGTGTTTAATAAGGAAATGTATTTGTGTGTTAAAAATTGTTATTATGTAATAAATTTAAATAACATTAAAAAAATCTCATTATGAGATTTAACTTATTTAATT
>PYAF01005859.1:45765-62905 GCA_007407185.1 Glycine tomentella
AAATTGATATTGATAGGAAAGAGATCATGTAAAAATTATACAATTTCTATTACACACGTAATTTCTTATGCACAGTATAATAAAAAGTAATATCAGTGATTAAATGGATTTTGATAGGGAAGAAATAAAGAATTAAATGATAAATAATCAGGGACTAAATTGCAAAAAAATTAGAAATAATAAACATAAGGAATTTTTCTTGAATAAATTAACTCCTATTTTTTACAAATATCTTTCTTAATTTGCGATTGAAGGATTGTTATATTATATGGAATCAATAATTAAATTAAAAGCAATCAAATACTATCCCTCAGTGTCCTCTTGGGATGTTCTTAATATTATGTGAGTTTGTTTTCTTAAGACTTAAAACTATTTTACTATATCTTTTTGCATAAGCATCAGGAAAAACTTATAGGTTATTTAAAATTCCTTAAAATACGAAATTAAAATTATATTATTTAAATTTCAATTTAAAATTAAATAAAAAAGCAGAATCTTATTCTTATAACTATATGTAGATTACACTGGCGTCGTTTTTCCACGTTGATCCCTTATTTACTTGCCACGCCTAGCAATACCCAATAACAAGATTCAATAACAATAACAATTTTGCCAACCAAAAAACCAGAAAAAGCATAGCCATTATTTAACATATTTCTCTATCTTTCTTTCTCCTTCAAAAATTCACCTCACCTTTCTTTTCTTTTCCCCACTAGCACCGAACCCGAATTTGAAAATGGATCTACACGACCCGAACCGGTTCCGCAACCGCAAACAACCCCTCTCCTCGCGGGAACGCTTCCTCGGCGTCCCATCATCCCACGCGCCGCAAATCGAAAACCCTTCCTCCTCCGCCACCGACGATGACGTCGTTTTCTCCAGCAACGACGACCTAATCGAAGACGATGTCGTTTTTTCCAACAACGACGACTCCACCGAACCCTCTTCTTCTTCTTCTCAAATCCCTAACCACCACCACAACCACAATAACCACCACAAAGCCTTCGCGTTTGGTCCCTGCGACGCTTCGTTCGGCATCCTCGCCGCGCTGCCGGAGAACGACCACGCCTCCCCGAATGGCTCTCACTTCTTCCACCACAAACCCTCGGTTTCTGTCTCCGTCTCGCTCTCCTCGTCCTCCTCCTCCTCCTCCGCCGCGCGCCTCATTCCGGCGATCCCGAAGCCCCCGCCGGACCGGACTCCCTCCTCCTCCTCCCTCAAGTTCCACCAGTCCGCGCCGGTGAACGTACCGCTTATGCCGATGAGAAGACACCGCAGCCGCGACTTCGATGACGACGACGGCGACGACGATGACGCGACGGAGGAGGAGATGCTGCCACCGCACGAAATTGTGGCGCGGAATTCTGCGCAGTCACCAATGCTGGCTTATTCGGTTCTTGAAGGAGTAGGGAGGACGCTCAAGGGGAGAGACTTGCGTCAGGTTCGGAATGCCATTTGGCGCCAAACAGGTTTTCTCGATTGATTGAATTATGAAGAAAATGCTTTTAGATTTTCGGTTTTTTTTCTGTTTCATTCTTTAGAAATGTTTTTCTTTTAGGAAGTGCTAAAACCCTAAAACCTCGATTGATTGTAAAGTTGAAGAGTTGGTCAATAATGACTCAGTGCTTTATTATTGTTTGATTATTGTATATCTCTTATGCAATAATTTATTTTTGTAGTCCATAATGAGCTCTATTGGAAGATGTTTTGCTGTTTGCTGATGGTTTTTTGAATTTGTGTGAACCATCTGTGGCTTATTTTTGGGATGCATCTTTATTTAAACCACATTTTGAAGCTATGTGGTGTTTGAATATCAATTGCTCCTTCAGACATTGGAACTGGGCAATGTAGGTTGCTCAGTCTTGGATGTTTGGCAATCCAAGCTGAGAGATTTGTCAGCAACTGATTACCTGCTGTGGTTGTTTCAAAACAAAATTTGAACTTTTTTTTTGGTTGTAAAAGTAGGATGCTATGGTATGGTTCTTTATGGTCTTTGTTTTGGTCTAGTTTGAGGAATTATGAACTTGTGATAATTACAATGTTTGTGGTATTTGGTTTTTGGTTCTATAGTCTGAGAGACTAGAAGGGTAGGGAGTGGCAATGAACCTAGACCTTTGGGACCAATGTTGTTAAATAGCATCTATGGCCCCGCGGAATGGTGTGGTGGATTGCCTTTCACCATCAATCAACACTGTTTGGGACATGGGTATTCATTTTATGCATGTTAGGAATGGCAAACTGGCAAAGGATGGAACTGAAGACTATGTTTTAAATAGCGCCGCTTTAGCGCGCGATCTCGCACCAAGTGCGGTTTGCGGCACCCAGACGCTACTTCCGTGCCGCAACACGACGGTTTCCGGTAGCGGCCGGTGGCGGCGGTGCGGTTGGCAGCACAGTGGAAGAGAAGCCAGTTGCAGAGCTTCTCTGCCTTCAGCCGCCTCTGCAACTCCTCCCTGCCGTCCTTCCTCATTGCGTTCAGCTCCGCCAAGCCTCCGAACAGCCTCTCGCCAAAGATGATCTTCGGCATCGTCGCGCTCCCCGTTCTCTCTCTCAACTCCTTCTCCCGCTCCGCGAAATTGCACGGCTCTTGATGCTTCGAACTGTGTTTTCTAAATTTGAATAAGTGGCTGAGATGCAATTTGGGACTGGAGACACGGATCGTGAAATCCAATCCATATAATTGCTTGCTCCAGCACTTTTTCTTGGGCCCTCGGCCCATGAAATGTAAAACAGACGTAGGCTTTTACTTCCAAAATCCCCTATTTTGCTTCCTGCACCCCGAAAAAAGCCTCAAAGGGTATAATTTATTATAAGTATGGACTTCACAGTAGCGGCTTTATCGCTACCCGCTATAGCGTTTTTGGGGTCGGCCGCTACCAACCGCTACCCGCTATTTAAAACTATGTCTGAAGATGAGTAAAGATAATGAGTTAGTTTCTTCTCTAAGCATGCAGCAACCTTACTCCTTCAGTTCTCATCTATATATGCTGTTGTATGATGCTTCAGCTAATATTGATAATTCATCCTTTAAGAAATAAGAATTAAGATTGATTGCCATGGTTTCTTTTGTACCCTCAAATATGCAGCCTCTTGTACTTCTTTAATCTGAATAATTAATAAGTTTGATTAACTTGTACTATTTGTGAAACTTATGACACATATCTAATCTCTTTTAAGTTATCTATAGCATCTTCTTCAATCAACTTATTTTAGCCTAATTGGGCTACCTAGTTGTTCAAAGTTGCATTGACGGGGTTTGGTCTAATTGATAGATGCTTTGACTTCTGGTGACATGGTGTTGTAGTTGTAGGTAGGACTAGTTGTCCCTTGTTTTTCTAAAGAACAAATATTTAGACTGACCATTTCTAAAATCAACGTCAAATAAATGATTTAATCCTTCATATTTTAGCCAATCAAATGCATCCCAAGGATCTTTGGCTTTCCTTTGATAATTTCTGAAGTACATATGCAGATAATATTTTAGTCTTGTCATATGTTTGTGTGATGATAAATACTTTATTAGCCACCCTGCTGTCTTGTGTTCTGCATTTTTCAATTTTCTTTCTTCTCATCTGTCGGTTTTTTGTTTAAAAATATTCAAGGTTTCTGTACAAGTCTCCCTCGCAGTGGGTTTAGTTTTTGGTGGGGATGGGGTGGAGATGATGTATATGAAGTAATATTCAGAATTTTTTGAGACGTTTATTTCAAGTTATTTAATTTCATTTCGGGATAACATTCTTGGGGATAGTATGCTTGGGTATTCTTTAAAAAAGTTCTTGGGGATAGTTATAATTATCAAAATGCCTCTATTTTGTAAAATATATTTATTTTTAATTTGATTTTTTCCCCTTTTGCATATATATATATATATATATATATATATATATATATATATATATATATCTGTTTAGTATGTTATTAAAACATATGTCGAGTGGCTAGCTGGTGGAGTGACATAAAATAAGATACGCAACTCGTGAAAATCCCCCGTTAAATATTTTTTTCAATCAATTTTTTTTAATTGAAATATAAATTTGAAGTAAAATATTGGTATTTCCAGGAGCATTTCAACTTTACCACGACGAAACCCTTTCAAATATTTTTTTTGTTAGACCAATGTCATTCAGCACAAACCATTTTGTACAAAAACAGATATGAAACATTGTGGCACATACTAGTTAACAAATGCTTAATTATTTTTAAAAAGAAGAACCTGAATGCTTAGACAGAAAATGATGTTAGGTCAAATATGAACGATTTGAAGAACTGTTCATAAAAATAGCATTTTCCTCACCCAAATTTTCGTGTCACAAAAAAACTCAAAACCACGGTAAAAAAATCTCAAAGTAACTATCATCATAGTTTAAAACTTGCATCAGACCAACTAGTTCGATTGGTTTCATCGAGAACCTGACTACTAGCCAGTTTGGCCAGCTAAATGGATCGAATATGCAATCAAACTAATCAAAACTGGTACAAAACTGGTAAATTTGGCTCTGAATCGGTCAAAATTGATAAATACTCGATACTGGTTTAATCGACTTTTACATTCTCAATTTTTTTTTTACTCGTGACTGATTTTCTGCAATAAAGAATAGTACACAATCCTAGCCCTAAGTCTGTTATGCTACCATTTACATATGCAGTACTTGTTAGTGTCTCTCATTTTCTCAAACATGTGAAAGACAACCTTAAGTCATCTCAATCGAGTAAATGATCAGTCCGATTTTTAAAGGCTATTATTTATTTATGACAGGAACCCTCCCTCACATTGCTAACTTGTCAGTATATCACAATGTGTGTGTATAGAAATTTCATAAACACAAACCCGTGTTTGAAACAAATCAGAACCTAAATGAAAATTTGAAGAGAGTTCACTAGAGCAAATCGGATCAAGGGAGATAGAAACCACAAGCGTCCTTCATTGAAGGCAAGTATTTAATGCAGTTTTATAATCAAGATTTGAACTTGATATCACTGGTTAAATTTAAACAACTCACCCTAGGTAATTCACACATCTTTTTTTAAAAAAAAGGTAGTTCACACGCTTGGTAGGTAATTTTACATAAAAGCAGAAAAAACAAACAAACGAGAGAGTGTAAATAACAAAAACATATTTGAATAGTATTATTGTAAATATCAACCAACTGAGATGAGGTGACCTAACGTCACGAAGTCAGCCCAGTGTGACCCAGACAAACTCATTTTGGCACCCGGTCCGGGTCTCGCACTCTTTCTTTTTTTGTAAAAAAATCAAACAAACGACGTCGTTTTAGCTTGGAGACGCCCCCAAATGACTGAGATGCACGTTTTGTTACGTTCATCAATCGCTCTCTCAGACTCTCACGAAGCACAAACCCCCAAATCCCCTTATCTCTGTTCTCGCCGCCGGCCGCCGCGCCTCTGGTGACTGGATTCTGGAACTCGCCACCGTTCGTCGCATTGCACGGACCTATTTCTTCGCCGCGCCGCCCCTGGTTGCTGCAAGTCGCCGCCGCCCTCATCGCCTCTGGTGATTTTCGTCACCGCACCACCCCCTTTTCTGGTCTCTGAAACTTTGTTTTTCAGGTACTTGTCTCAATTTCTTGTCTTTTATTTTTGTAAATGAAGGAGGAGTTGTACTGCTCTGCTATTCGATATATTGTTTACTATGTTGTGCATTGAAATTGGTATACAGAACTATACTGCTCTGTTATTTGATATACTGTTTTTTTTTTTAAGATCTTGATATACTGTTTCTTTAATAATACTGTGTATTGTTGTGTAGTTGTGTTATTGAATTATTGTTTATTAACTTGTGTTATCAACTTTGATAGTTCAACTGTTATTTTGGATGTTAGGTACTTTATTATGCTAATGTTCTTAAGTTTGGAGTATGGATGGACTTCTCTTCATCTCTTGTTATGCACTTTATTTGTTATTTGGAATGTTAGGTATTTTGAATTTGAAGTATGAATTCAACAATCAAATTATGTCACATAATTATAATTTTTTTAACATATACCTAGTCAAATCAGGCCAATTACTGACCCACTGACCGACATAGCCTCGATAAAGTCAGTGACCGGACTAGGACTAGTTTTCACATCATTGTTGAAGAGTAGTTCTCATACTTGGTTGGATTCCACTGACCCAATTGGGGGGAATCTGAATGCTCTGCATTTTCGTTCACTTCTCCCGACTTCACCTCTGTTTCTGTTTCTCACCCCAATACTTTTCTTTCTGAATGCCAAAAGCTTGCTGTTCTAATATTTGCTTTTTGGAATTTTCTAGTTCATGTGCTTCTCATGCTTTTTACGGTATTCATTAATTCTACAGATTGCTTCTGCAGATTCATTCTTGATTATTTTGTAAAGATGTGTTTAGAACATGTTATGTGTTACGGTAATCAATGTATATCAATATTTGATTCTGTTGTTATGGTAACCAACTGTGCTAGATATAATTGTAGTTTAGTGTGCATGGTAATTTTACTTGCTTTCACATGTCTATGTTGTGTTGTATGCTATGTTGGAGATTGAAATCTTCAAATTTAAAATATCTTTTGTTTTAAAAAATAAATAAAACTTAGTGAGTTAAAAGTTTTTTATTTATTTAGTGGACTAGCCCTACCCACAAGGCATATAATATGAGCTTTTATTTTTATGGGCTTTATGAGCATGATTTGTTTGATCCAACAAGAATATTCATATGAATATATATGTAATTATTCACTAGTAAATGCTCTTTACTCTGAAGTCTGAACTGCGTTATTATGATTTCAGGGTTTGGTCTTTATAAGAAAGAAGTATGCCTCATAGAACCCGACCCATGACGGCACTCTTGTTGTTCACTGCACTAAATACAGTTTTATGTGCAACCATTACTCCAGTCTATGATTTTGTTTGCTTTCATCCGTATTGGGAAAGAAGGGTGAGATTTTTGTTCATTTCTTTTTCTTTTTAATATTTTGTTTTTTTTTCTTTGTTCCATTCCCATCTTCTGGTTCCTTATGTCAATGAAAAATTGAAAATTATGTGAGATTACCCCAGTTCAGCTGGAGCACTGTTGTTAGTGTCCTAATCTTTCATGGAGGCATAGAGCTGATATCAAATTCATTAATTCTTGAACTTGGTTATCGACTATGATGACACTTTTTTATGTTAAATTTGTAACAAAGAAAACACAAAAAGACTAAAAATCACGTAAAATCCTCTTATGATTCAATATGAGGAAATTATCAATTGTGTCTGTTTTTGGTAATCATGTAAAAAAATTCCTTGTTAATGGCTTTTGACCTTGAAGGTGGGCCTTAACGCAAACCATAAGGTTGTTGCCTTGTGACTTGAACATCATAGATTCAAATCCATTCCCATGTCCCATTAGGGGAGTCTCGTGCATTGAGGTACCCTCTTTTTAATGGCTATTGATCCCAACCATAATCATATGTTGGATGTTTGTTTGTGACCTATTCAACTAGCAGCTGACCAGAAGTAGATCAACTCCAATTTCTCCTTTTAACTGCCCTCTGTTTTGAAAATATACATTAGAATCAGAAAGTGTATCTTTTTTGGATCTTACCATGGTTCATAGGAAGTGCAAACCAATGCCATCTAATTGTATGCAGTGAATAGTGATAGCTATGGCTATGCTTAGAGCACGCAAAAATCAAATTAGATAAACTGGCAGAGAAGAAGATAACTGTCACTGTAATGACTTATGTGTATAGTGGTAATGTTTTGCTTAACCGCAGTCATTGCAACTTTGCTAGACAAAAGTTCTCCTTTTTGAAAATCTCTCCCATAATTTCATAGTTTATTAAATTTTTAGTTGTAATGTTCTTATTCCATGTATCCTATGTTCGGTAAGCATTCAAATATTGGCTTTTTGGAAATGGGTAAAATACTAAGTAATTAAGTGGGTGGAATTTCATATGGATTTACTTGGTGTTGACTAGTTTTGAAATACTGGGAGGCGGAGCAATTTATTTGTTAATTAGGCTATTTGGCTGATTCTTCTCCAATCTAATGTTACAGAGGGAAAGGCGTCGCCAGCAACGCGAAGCTACTATAGCTAACAGTTCAACATAGCCATTTGGAGAACCTTTTTGAACATTGGTTTTTATTGCCCTTTCCTCTCCTTCATGATGTAAATAACCATAGAGTATCTTGGAATGAAAATCTGAAAACTTGGACCTACTTGGCTGTTTTCGTTGGACATTTTTATGGGTTACTATCATATTGCTTTATTGAGGTCTAAAACCAAATATTAAACCGTTTCAAATTTAGATACATTTCTTTTTATTTCTTTTGTTGTTCGGCAGTTGGTTTACATGAATTTAGTGTTGTCTAAGTCTTTTGATTCATAATTCAAGTTGGTAAACTTGAGTTATCAGGGCTTTTTCCTGTAAGTTTTGTTTTACGTATAATGCATTTGCCACATGGTAGACAAGGAAACCACTGGAGAAAGTATAACTTTAATCACTTGCATTCCTTCGTTTCTGTTCTATAAGATTATCTTTAGCGGAAAAATCCATTTTGAGTTCTTTGGAATACTTTTTTTGTGAATATCATAATACCACACAAGATGTAAAAACTTTTGTTATTTTTGTTCTAGTAGTAGAACTCAATTTGAGTTCTTGAATTTTTCTTGTAAAGAAAAAAATAGAATCTTTGTTTTCTCTCAAATTACATTAGAAAGCTATTTTTTAACAAAAGTGAAGTTCTTGAGAGATATTTTCCTGAAATTTAACCTCCAACATGAATAACTCTTGAACAAGAATAATAGTAGATTTGGTGGATAGAGATTCTCGAATTCAAGAATTCCTATTAAAGATATTCTAAGATTGTTTATTAAGTGGTTCAAATAAATTTGAATTTTTTAGAGTGGTTATAACTTAAATCACTTGCACTCCTATTATTGTTTTTCAACTGGTCACATTTGAAATTTTTTAAAGCAGCAGACCAAAAGAAGAGTGAAAATCCAATTTAAGAGACATGATTATCTATTTAATTGTACTACACCATGTTAATTTGTGGGCACCAATATTTTGAAAACTAGATTGAACTAGCTAGTCAGACCATACAATTGGTGAATCGGCTAAGGTCTGGTTCCAATAAACTACAAAACTGGTCTATAAGAAAACCAGTTAAAAACTAGGAAAAAAACTGGTAAAAGAACTGACAAAAGATAAGTTGGTAATGGGTCCATAAAAAATGCTTCATACAATTTTTTTCTTAAAAAAATGAAAGATTTACTTAAAGTAGTTGATATTGTTTATTCTAGATTTAAATGTTATTATTAATGGACATTATTATATATTGCTAAAACTTAAATGTTTTTTTTACAGTAACTAAAACTTAAATCTTTGCTATGATATATTTGATTTGAACTTGTTCTAATGACAAAAACTGCGTGATTTTCCTTTTTGAATTTTTATGTTGCTGAATGCAAATATCCTATCATCATGCCTGAGATATTAATAATTCCTTACGCTCTTTTTAAAGTCTTACACATTGCTATTTTGAGTGGTGTAAATGTAATCTTAGCTAGCTCGTTTTATAATGGGACAATAGCATATGACCCTTCTGTTCTGGGCTTTTTTACACAAAAAGAGTATTTTTTTAAAATTTTTATTACCATTTAGGTACAATTTAAATAAATTATTAAGTAAGGATAAGGTGTAACAGATGTTAAGACTTGTGAGTTAGAAGTCATAATTTTTATTATGACTTCTATTTTAAAAAAAAATTAAGCAGTCATAATCTTTATTAGTGTAATTTTTTTAAAAAATTTATGATATCAAAGTTGTAACAATTTTTTTTTTTTACATTTTAAACCGAAACCATTTACGACTTCAAAGTAGAATGAACTTTTTTTGTTTACGACTTTAAAGTCGTGTGATCCTTTTTTTTTAAGGGGAGTACGACTTTAAAGTCGTGTAATCCTTTTTTCCTCTTTTTTGGATTTACGACTTTAAAGTTATATAACTTTTTTAAAAAATTTATTTTCTTTTAGTTTTAGTTTTAGTTTCATTTAAATTTTTAAAAAATTGTAAAAATTAGTCTAATTTAATTATTTAAAAATAAAAGTAATTTTAATTTTTGTAGTTTGATTTAATATTTTATATGTTTTTATTTTATATTTTTTGTATTTTTAAATATTGTTTTAGTTTCTTATATGGTTTTATTTAATATTTTTTATTAATTTTTATTATATTATTTTATTTAATATATTTTTCTATATTTATTTATTTATTAAATAATGAAAATAAAAATTATTTACAATTTTTAAAATAAAATAAAAAAAATTATAAAAAAATATGTTACAACTTTCAAGTCGTAACATGTTTTTTTTAAATCATATAAAAAATATTAAATCAAACTAAAAAATTAAAATTACTTTTTTTTAAAATAATTAAATTAAACTAATTTTTACAATTTTTTAAAAATTTAAGCGAAACTAAAACTAAAAAAATAGTAAATTAAAAAAAAAGGTTACATGACTTTAAAATCGGAAAGCCAAAAAAGAAAAAAAAAAGTCATATGATTTTGAAGTAGTAAACAAAAAAAAAAGGGTCTGATTTTAAAGTCGTAAACTAAAAAAAAGTTCCTAATTTAAAGTCATAAATTATTATAGGACTTCAGTTTAAAATATAAAAAAAATAAAAAGAAAATTTTGTTACGACTTTAAAGTTATAATTTAAAAAAAAAAATTAGACAGAAATCATAAAATATTTTATAACTTCAGTTAAAAAAATTATAAAAAAATAGAAGTCATAACAGAGATTACGATTTCTAATTCATCTTAACATCGATTAGACTTATCCTCATTTAATAATTTATTTAAATTTTACTCCAAATGATAATAAAAATTAAAAAATACCCCTTTTGGGTAAAAAAAGCATGTGTTATGTTTACTGAATGCTTCATTTTCTTTTATTAAAACAGTAACATTGTCTTCCTCTAATCCGTTAGCTCCATTTAATGCTGTCGCGGTGGAGTAGCTAGCTGCTTGCCGTTTGTAAGTAAACACTTTATTCTTCTATCACGTGGTGGACTTTTTTCTTTCTTAAAATGTGCTATGAATTGATCAATGTGCCCAGAAAGCCTCTTTCTTAGCTTTCACAGTTGCATGTGCATTAGGATAAACACAGCTCCACAAATATTTCTAATTTGTCAAAGTAATTATATATGCACTCTAATTTTTTAATACACGTACATTAGAATCTGATCATGCATGAGAAGTTTATTTTATCATTTTTATTATTTTCTTGTCTTCTAAAGTTGAAGAGTTTATTCAAACCAATTAGTTATGTTCATGAAATGAAATCCAAATGCTTCATCCATTGACACAGTCACACAACCTTCGTAACCATTACAATGAGTTCGCATCTTGCAGTATTACACGTTTAAGCAAGGGACTAGCCAAGGAATTTAATAGTGAAGGCTAAATATACGTCTTTAAAATATATATTAAAAGAAATATCATTGTAATGTGTAAACCCATACAAGGTCAAATTCCTTGTGAAATTTGTGCATGTCCATATAAATTTTTTATTGTGACACAAAAATATTTTCATCTTATAAATAATACTTATGAAAATAGAAAGAAAAAAAAATACAAAAAGAATTTTGAAAAATGCATGTTTGCCATCGATCGGCTGCTAATTTTAAGAAACTGACGCGTAACCATTTTATACTGAACAAACATTTTACATATACTTCCTTGCAAGTTCATGGTTTGGCAAATAATTATTTTGTAAATTTGTATACCATTATATTATGTTCGTACTAAATAGAAACTTTTTTTCTTTTTTAATAAGTTGATCCACAAGGATTTGTGAGTATAATTGTTGGGGAGGTCCATGCAGTTGAAGGAACAGGGAAAAGTCGAAAAGCGAAAATAACTAATTAAGCACACTACTTGTGTAAATGTTGGTGGTAAAGCGTTTCAAGGGGGCTATAGCCAGCAGTCCTATTGGTAACAATTTTTTTTTCATGTGAAATCATTCAAATATTAAAATCTTGCAACAAAATATGGGTTGAATATTCAATGGCCAAGTTGTGTTCTTCTTAAGAAAATTCAATGCAGTGCTACTACGTACCTCTCGACTCTTGTTTTACCATATCCTATATCATATCTCCGGAGATGTAAAATCAATAAAAGTGTAGAAATAGGTTGTCAATGTAACGAGAGAAAAAGTTATATTATTATTTGTTAAAAATAAACATCCATAATTGGAACAATCTTTGTCATTTTTATTTGGGGTGTCTATTAGCTAAATGCATGAAAGAGGTGATCATGACCAACCACTTACGGTTCATTAATATTGAGAGCAAGTTAGTGTCACCGGTCGTTCTTGGCTCTCCCCAAAAAACAGAACAGCATTGAAATGCATGCTCTACTTCCATGTTGTTGTTCTCTTAGTTAATTATGTTAATTAGTGGTTGTTATGGATTCCTGCAACAAATCTACTTTATCCAGCTTAATAAATAATGGAGAGGATTGGTGCACTTGTACTAGGCATTGCAATCATGCTTATTAAACCTGGTCCATTCCACTGGTTATTGTATTGAGTTATCGGCATGTACAACCTAAAACATCAATCAAGAGCCGGGTAGAATGGACAAAAGTTAGTAAAATTTAGTATATAGAAAATCACTTTAATTATTTTTTAAAAAACTTATTATCCTAAAACAATTCTTAAATAAATAAAGCTCTTATATTTTTTAGATTTCTCTATGCTATTTACTTAATTAACTTTCTTATAATTTAATGGTAATTTATTATTTAATATATTGTATAATATCAAATATATAAATTTTATTATTATCAGTTGAACTACAATATTTAAACTGCATAAATATGAATCATAATGAAAAATATTTACTACAACGAATGTTTTGTAATCGGAGAAACCTATATGCTGAATGTCATTGAACCTGAATTAATTAGTCACGGAAACCCATTTTCTGTTTTGAAAATTATGGCCTTTTTGTAAGAGAAAAGTAAAATTCAGTGCAAACGTTCAATGTTTGACCTAACTCAGTTTTATTTATATATGAATAACACATGGTCAACCATTTAATAGTCTAATTTAATAATTTATTTTCAAAACAGGTTAATAATCATATGTAGTTTCTAGAGAAATATGATTAGAAGGTATCATGAACCTTGTTGACCTTATTATAAACTCATGAAAGGTGAGAAATTCACGTGCGGAGTTATACTATACTTATCATATTTTTTTATATTCTTTTTACCATATCACTTACTATTAAGGTGCACGTCAAATAAATTCTTATAGAGCTAAAAGCTTGTTTTGTTGATTAATTATTAGGATATTTGAACTAATGCAGACTAGCTAGGACTTGTCGTCATTTGTTGATCAACCCTATATATTAGTACATAAATAAGTAAACATAACTACAGTTGTTGACACCAACCACTATATCAGCTCTAGGTAGCTACATTTAATATATATGTTTATGTCTCAAGCTGCCACACTATATATAAGCTTCAAATTATCTTCTTCTCTTCCAAGTTCCTTTGGCTTTTATATCTCATCATATAGTTATTGCTTAATTGCTTCCATAGCTGATGGCGTTTTCTCAGGTTATCACAACACTTCTTTTTGCATTAGCCATAACTAGAATTAGCCCCTCAGCATGCCAAACGGTAGAGGGCAAAGTGTCTTGCACTGACTGCGCTGACAACTACGATTTCTCTGGTTTGTATCCACTCTCAACTCTTAACCATCTTATAATTTTATTGCCCTCTAAGTTCGCTCACCTCACTTTATAGAAATACAAAAAGATAGTCATGATGAAATTGATAAGTAGTAATTCATGTCTTCTTAATTTTATAAAAGAGTTTAACTTTTATATATGTGAATGTAACGGTCAACTAATCAACAATAATTTTTTAAGGTAGTATATTATAAAAGTGAATAAACGATTGTACATAGAGAACAGTATAAAAACAAAAAACTCTTTCAGCTTTAAATATATGGAGTATAAAAACTAAAAACTCTCAGTTTAAATGTATGGAATATATATATATATATATATGTATGTATAAAAGAATTAGAGAATATATCAAAGCAGTATCGACTTAATAATCAGTTAGATCTAAAATAAATTTAAAGAAAATTTTTATTTTAAATAAAGAGTTATATATTAAGTTTTCTTTTTCAAAATAACTTTTTCGTTTATATGTGTGATTTTTTTATTTAAAAAATTAATAGAATATTTTTTAGATGAATCTAAAATTTAAGTTTTAATTTAATTGTTTTAACCTTGTTGGGTCATGCCTGTATCAAAGACACATAAATAGTTCACCTAGAACATTCTACAACTCTTTGATGTTTTCAGGCATTAAGGTCTCAGTGAAGTGTGAAGGTGTGAAAAACCTGGCTATGGCGACCACAGAAGATAAGGGCTTCTTCAAGGTTGACCTTCCCTCAGGCCAAACAAAACCTCTCTCAGCGAACTGCTTTATGAAACTTCTCGGGGGGGCAAATACTAATCTTTATGCCTCAAAGAAAAACCTGGTGTCTCAAATTGTTAAGGGAAAAGAGAAAAACACATACACCATTTCCACTCCTCTTAGTTTCTTCACATCGTGTCCCCAGAACACAGAATGCAAGGCTGCTAATTATAACCAGTTCGGTTCATCCAAAACCTTTGATCTTCAATTGCCTCGGGAGTGGGGTTTGGCTCCTAGTAGCTTCTATGTTCCTTTCTTCCCCATCATCGGAATTCCTTAATTAGTGTGTACGTACGTTCCACTGTTATATGCTCTTGTTCTTTACATGTTCATATATGTATGCTGTCATGTCATGTGTGTAACTTATGAAATAATTAATGCCATATATTTGCAGTTGTGTGGTATTAAATTTTAATGCATGCAGATAAAGGTCCTGCTGCTTTGTCCATTTATATGTATCACTAGCACTATCTTATGATCGATATTTGATTTGAAAGCACTATTCTGAATATATATTGACTATTGAGTATAAACAACGGCCATATCCTAACCTCCAGAAAAAAAAAAGGACAATACTATTCGGTAAAAAAAAAAAAGTGTTTGCTCTCTCAGACGTAACAATACTTGGTTAGGTAATACTTAAGAATTTTCTAATTAAGTAGCTAGGAGTCAATTTTCTAATAATAATTGGTGATAAATCAACGAGGACAAGAGCATTAAATATGGATTATTCGAAACGACAGGAACGTAACTATATATAATTAAGGACACGTACTTGCATTTTGTTTGCGAATCACTTATCTCATTTCATTATATCGGCGAATTTCTACACCGTAGTACTGCGTGGTATAGTAGCTATAGCCAGCGATAAAGAAACATTTACTTGTAACTTTCACCTTATTATAAGTAATATACAATAGTTAATAGAAATTGTACTGTGCCTGCAAAATGTACTATTCAAGTCATGAAGTCTAAGATTTTAATAGTTATGCCAGAGATCATTTTAAAAGATCGAGAAGAAAATATTTAGTAGGTAAATTACTATATCAAAACATAGTTTCGAAGGTAAATTCACTTTTTTTTAGACCATGCAATTGATTGAAGATCCAATACTTGGAATTAATATTGGATTTAATACGTAGAATAATTAATACGGGGATCAAGAAAGGTTTGAAGATATTGTTCACACCTTTGAAGCCGTGGTGAGAGGGGCTTCGACGCGGAAAGGAATGGCTCTGAATGATTTTACGTAACCAAAATCCAAATTTATGGTTGATGACAACACGAGAAGCCAAAACCCCATTAACTTTTTAAAAATAATAGTCACATTTGTGTCAGTGTACCAGTTTACTGTATATTAATCCCAGACCTTCCCTTTCATTCTTTAATCTTTATAATTTAAATTTGGTCGTCAGTACAAGTTCCAATCCCTAAAGCGTTTTCGTGATCATTACGTGTGTAAGTTATATTTGGAGTATTTATTTACGTTTTCTTTACTTCGATTAAGAACACTAGAGATATTATAGATTCCCTCAGCATTGCTATATACTTTATCTATTAACCCAATAAGTTACTGATGTTTTATAAGATTTAAATATTTTATTCAAACTGAATTATTTTTTTTTATGTCGTGTATAACTATTATACAGAAAGTAACAAGTATCAAATTATAAGAAACTTTATCTATTTACTAACATATCTATATTCAAAGTGAAAAGTTAAATAAAAAACATATAGCCTACTGATAAAAAAAAAAAAAGAAGAAGCATATAGCCCAACATTTCACATATTTGCCCTAACTAACAGTATTACACAATGACTTGTTTAAAATCATATACGCTAGCGGTAAATTAATGTGCAGCGTAGCATATACCCGTATGATTGCTAATTGTGTTAAAATTTAGGATTCTTGTCTTAATCGGTCTTGCACGCATCATCACCCTACCTTGTTATATTTTGTGGAGTACGGGGGCACTCAAGTTGATTTAGTCGACAAAATATCCAAAATGAATGACAAAGAGGATTTCAAGTTATGTCCACTACTCTTGTTTTCAGTTTTCACGCACACAGCACGTGCGTCAGTTGGAATTTTGAGCAGTCAAATTATATTACTATGAGTTCAATTAAAATACAATAATATTGTAAATACTTTTTGCATTGAGATTTACTTATAAATTATTATATTATAAAAAAATCATAGACTTTTCACTTTTGTAATAAATATTTTAAATATGAACTATATATAAAAATTGTTTCTATTTCAATTTTTAATATAATTTTTTTCTATATTAACAATATCTCAAAATTAAACTTCAAATTAGGAGTTGTAAAGTAGAATTGAACTTACAATGCTTTAACTTGTGTTTATTGCACGGATTAATAACTCGTTTAATGATCATGATAAGATAGGATAGGATATCATAGCAAGATAAAAATAAAATAGAATAAAAATAAGATACGTTTTATTTCTATCTAATTTTTTATATACACCATATAATAAATTAGATAATGATGAGATATAAAATGAATTATGTTCAAATGAAAAATTACCGTTTCATTAAATTGCATATAGTTTTAAAAATTAACTTATAATTTTTTTTCCTATAAATTATGAAACTTATAAAAAATTATAATTTTAACTAAATTACAAAAGTGAAAAGTCTATGATTTT